>NCKV01000131.1:0-25907 GCA_003675905.2 Leptotrombidium deliense
ACGAGAAACGCGACAATTGATTTGGAAACGTCCAGTCGCTGGCAAACATGTCGTTGATAGTTTTGTTGATCTAAGAGAAGTAAAGGAAGTTAGGACTGGCATCCATCACAAAATTTGCGAACGGTGGCAGGAAGAATGTAAAAAGTGGGAGAGTAGTCAATGTTTTGTAATATTATACGGTTCTAGTTTTAAACTAAAGCATATTTCGTGTGCCGGTAGGTTTTAGTTTGTTTATATATTTTGCATGACATGTTTCCGTTCTAGCAATGTCACCAAAAGAATGTGAGCAATGGGTTAGAGGCATTAGATACTTAATTTCTGACACATTGACGGCGCCGTACCCACTTCAAGTTGAAAGTTGGTTGAGAAAAGAATTCTACGCGATGCATGACGGAAATGATGTGTAAGTTAAAAATTATTTCTTTTTTTCATAATCAAAAAACATTGTTGCAGGATCACATTGAAGGATGTGAAACAATTTTTGCCAAAAATAAACTACAAATTATCAACAAACAAACTAAAAGAATGTTTTCAAGAAGTTGACAAAAACAAAACTGGTGAAATTGGTTTCGAAAATTTTGCCGAGTTCTACCACAATCTAATGCACGAAAACAATCTTTTTAACGAATTCTTCCAGTCGTATTCTTCCGATCGAAAAATAGTAACTTTACAAGAATTTAACTTATTTTTGAGCGAAGAACAAAAAGACCAGTTGTCCGAAGACGAAAGAGCAGTCAGTAAATTTATGCGCGAATATTTAACCGATCCTCTTAGAGATACACAAGAACCATATTTTAATATTAGAGAGTTTATGGATTTCATGTTTTCGAAAGACAATGAAGTTTCAGATAAGAAGCAATGCGAAGAAATTTGCCAAGATATGAACCGTCCTTTATCTCATTATTGGATAGCTTCTTCTCATAACACATACTTAACTGGTGATCAAATAACGAGTGAATCATCCACAGATGCGTATGCCAGATGTCTCAGAATGGGGTGTAGAAGCGTTGAATGTAAGTTATTTCGTATTCATTTATTACTGATCACTTTGCATTAAAAGTGGATTGTTGGGATGGACCCGAAGGAATGCCTTGGATTTATCACGGTTATACAGTAACTACAAAAATCAAGTTTGTTGATACATTGAAAGTGATCAGAGAACACGCGTTCGTCGTTTCCGATTATCCTGTAATATTGTCCATCGAAAATCATTGTTCACTTCCGCAACAACGAAACATGGCTGCAGCATTTCAGGAAATTTTAGGAGGTAAATTGTAATGCACAGAACATTACGAGTGATTTGTTTTTTGTAGATCTGCTTCTGACGCAGCCGATAAGTTCTGAAGAAACGGAAATGCCGTCTCCGAACCAATTGAAGCGAAAATTTATTATTAAGGTGATTCAATGTTAGTCGTTATAAATTTTGTTGACGTTTGGATAAACAGCATAAGAAACTGCCTGAAGGAACAGAAGTAGCTGTGACGTCGAAGACTACCGATGAATCTGAGCCTGACATCAGCAATTCAGTCAAGAATGGTATTCTCTATCTTGAAGATCCCATAGACAAGGTTTGTGTCATCCAGTAATATAGTATTATCATCGCTTCTAATGCAGATTTGGAAACCACACTTCTTTATGCTGACACGTAATAAAATGTATTACGCAGAAGAATCTCGTAGTTCTGAGGATGACGATGAAAATGAAGAGCGACAGACAGTCGCACAGCGTTCAAGAGATTTAATTGCTTGTCCAGGTTTTAGTGATGAATTGCATTTTGGTGAGAAATGGTTTCACGGAAAACTAACTGGTAAGTCTATTACTTTTCCTAATATTTTTAACTTTTCACTGTAAGGTGGAAGAAATGAAGCCGCACAACTTTTACGACAATATTCATGTCTTGGTGATGGCACTTTTCTGGTTAGGGAAAGTGAAACATTTGTGGGTGATTATTCTCTCTCTTTTTGGAGACAAGGAACAGTGAATCACTGTCGAATCAGATCTCGAGAAGAACATGGAAATAAAAAGTATTATCTCATCGATTCGGTGTCATTCAACTCATTGTACAGTTTAATCAATCATTATCAATCTCATCCTCTTCGAAGTCCTGAATTCTCAATCACTTTGAACGAACCTGTTCCACAACCTAACAATCATGAAAACAAAGATTGGTATCATGCAAACATGTCTAGGCAAACTGCAGAGGAATGTTTGCAAAGGTATCGATACGATGGAGCGTTTTTAGTGAGACCAAGTGAACAGGAGGAGAATTGTTTCTCAATATCTTTCAGAGCTGAGAACAAAATAAAACATTGCCGCGTTAAACAAGAAGGTAGACTGTTTGCAATTGGAACATCTGAATTTGAAAGTCTAGTCGAACTTATCAATTGGTATGAGAAGTATTCGTTGTACAAGGATATCAAATTGAAGTATCCTGTTACTGCGGAAGTTGTTCGAAAAATTGGATCTGTAAGTATTATTTTGTCTATTATTTATGAAGCTATTTATTCGTTTTTAGGATCCTAATACGGAGTTTTTTGCTCCTGAAGGAAACTATATGGACCCAACTGCTTTTCAGTCAAAAGTCACAGTGAAAGCATTGTATGATTATCGAGCGAATAGAGAAGATGAACTTTCGTTTTGTAAGCACGCGATTATTACGAATGTCATGAAACAGGACGCAGGGTGGTGGAAAGGCGATTATGGAGGTTTATTTTAATGTTCACTCATTTTTTACAATGTCAGTCATTTTAGGAAAGAAACAGCACTGGTTTCCGGCGAATTTTGTCGAAGAAATCGAAACAAATGAAAAAGAAGATGAAAGTGTACGAAACGATTGATATTTCTACAATTATTTACTGAAATGTTTATTGTTAGTCTGTTGAAGCAACTCCATTAGGAAAACTACAGAAAGGCAGTATCATGATTAGTGGCTGCACTGTTGTGGTTGGTTCAGCTACAAATCGCAATCGTGATTGGATATTTAGAATCGTCTCTCCGGCAAATGCGAATCCTATTGATATTAGTGCTGGATCAGAAGAAGAAATGCAAGAGTGGATGAAGAAAATAAGGGAAACTGCTCAGTCAGCGAACGACAAAGTTTGTATAATTCTGTTGACTTTGTTTTCACATTATTATTCAGATTCGACAAAGCAAAGAAATTGAAAGAAGTTTTAAAATCGCTAAAGAGTTCTCGGATATAATTGTTTACTGCAGATCTGTTTCATTTGACGCAAATACTTGTGCGCGTAAGTTTTTATCTTTAAAAGTTTGCTTGTCAATTGTTTTATTTAACATATTTAATTTTTTTATTGCAGGAGTTGCGAACCATACAGAAATGTCTTCGTTTCCAGAGAATAAAATTGAAAAATGGTTAACCCCACAAAAGTGTAAAATGTTTACAGTGTATCACCAGCAGCAATTGAGTCGTGTTTATCCTGCTGGCAGACGAATTGAATCATCCAACTACGATCCAATGAGAATGTGGAACTGTGGCGTTCAAATGGTTTCGTTTAATTACCAAACAGGTGATCGTACAATGCAATTAAATCAAGCAAAATTTATGCAAAACGGTGGTTGCGGATATGTACTTAAACCAAGTTTTTTGACTTCAAATCGTGATGAGAAAACTTGTTTCGATGTTTACAACAAAGAAAGTATTCCTAAACATGTTGAACCAATTGTGTTATCAATCAATGTAAGAGTAGTCTTATTTGTTGTGTAATTTTAATATGTTCTTGCAAAGATTATTGCGGCGCGTCATTTGATAAAGAATGGCCGCGGAATCGTTAGTCCATTTGTCGAAATTGAAGTGGTTGGTGCAGAGTATGACTGTGCAAAATGTAAAACCAGTACAATTCGTAAGTGAGATTCTGTGTTACCTTTGTTAATATTACTTTTCGGCAGATGACAATGGCTTTAATCCTGTTTGGAAGGAAACTTTTATATTTGAAATCTGTTGTCCAGAATTAGCTTTGTTACGTTTTGTTGTTTACAACGAAGATATGTTTGGTGATCCAAATTTTATTGGTCAAAAGACCTATCCAATATCTTGCATTAGACAAGGTTTTACGCAAAAAAGTTTGTAATGGTGAACAATCAAGTATTTTATAGGTTTTCGAAGTGTACCATTGAAGAATGAATTCAGTGAAGATCTCGAGTTGGCGTCCTTATTAATTCACGCACAAATCAAAAAGTCAAGAGTAAGTAAACGCTAAAACATTCGTCGAATCTCTTCACGCTTATCTTTTGCTGCTCTCCTTCTGAAGCTTGAGACTAAAGATACAATTAATAATCTTTATTTGGAATTACAAGGTGCTAATTGATCCTTTAACTTTTCAACTTTGTAAATGTAACTGTCTTTTATTTTAGTGTAACGAAGAATCTTATGCTTTAATTCAAGACCTTAAAAAACAGGCGCGTTACTTAAACCGAGCCATTGAGGAGGCTGAAAGAGATGGTAATGAACAAAATTTGTTGGCGCACAAGTTTGCTTTAAGAACAGTCGAGGAACAATTGGCTATAAAAAGAGACGAACGTTTGTGAACGCCAACATATCACAAATCAGGGAGTCTATATTAACTGAATGTATTTGTTTTTATTATTTTTATACTAGTGTCCACATTTTAATATTAAATTGACAATTGTCTATAAAAGCTGTTGCCAGTTAGTAGTTAATCATTAAGTAATTTATTAACAAATTATTGCACTTCATTTTTGTTGTTGTTTCTTTTCCATAACGTCTTCGACCTGTGTCGGGGAGCGAGCGTGTTCTAGCTCCTCCGACATATCTTTTGCGAATTTAGTACCAGTTGATGGAATTGTTGCCGAACTTCTAGTAGGGGTTAATGTTTGCTGTGTCGGTAATTGCGAAAAGTAGAGTATTATTCGAAATAAGACAACTATCGCCATCAAAATGAATATGACTAATATTGTGTACAGATAACTGTTAACCTCTGCGTTGTCCAACGACGATAAGTTACGAAATATGATTGTTACGGCAACCACTCCTCCAAACACCAATGATATCAAGTACAGTATTCGTACTCTAAACCAATTTTCGTTCGATGTATTCTGTAAGTATCTGTCTTTCACTAATCTTTCGAACATGAATGTCTGTGTGTACAGAATTGTAACGCTGAACATTGCCCCGACTACTCCATTAATCAAACCTCTATCAATTGTTTCGAACGATGAGTGTGGAAAAAAGCGAGCAAAAAGTATTCCAAGTGAAATAGAAAAGAATAATATTACTATTAACTCCCAAACACTTGAGGAGCCCATTTATACTTCAAAAGTTTGACAAAATAATCTCCGCAGATTGAAAAGTCGTTCGAACACAAAAAATGACCAACAATAATGAAATATTCACTTTCCTTGAACATTATCTGTTGCACGAGACTTGAACGGCAACATTTCACTAAGGCGATTAAATGTAGTGTATCAGTGACTCACACACTTTTTAATTTAGACTAATTTTAATACTTTTCTGTGTCAAAATGAACTTTTAACACAACGACTGTATTTAATTTCTAAACAACAAATAGCGTTAAAAATTTGCAACTCCTCTTTAATCATCAAGACGTCTCTTCTTTATTCGATCAAAAATTGGATCTGGATTCGCATTATCTTCGAAATTTGTTAATGCACTATTATCAACAAATCCAAAAACTCCATTGTAGTACATTGGATGCTTAAAGTGGTCGCGATGCAGTATATATTTTTTATTCTTAACATATGTATTTCCAGCGTAAGCGCGAAATTCTCCAATATTTTCTACACTGCGACATTGTCCTGGTTTAAAATCAACTTTCACTGTTTTAAACGGATTCTTTAAGCTTAAAGTGACCAATTTAAATACATTTGATTGACGAGAATAATAAATTCGTAGAACCAGTCGCTTCAAAATTACAAAATAAATAATTGAATGAGCTGCGATAATAACTAAAATAAACTTCATTAGTGGATCCATTTCTTGTTCCAGCATTAAATGATCATCTTCGCTCCAATCTTCTTTTGATCCGAATATAAGCTTAAGATATTTAAGAAATGTACACACTCCAAACAATGTTGTGCAATGATATATTATCCAACCGGCGTGCATAAAATGATCATATCGGTAAATCAACTTGTATTCATTTTGGCTCAGTCCATCCTTCTTAAATAAATCTGCTGATCTTGGATTTCTAATTTTGCGTATAAAGCTGGACACATTTAGAATGCTAAATTTTCGTTTCGATGCATACGTTTGGTCAGTGTGTAATATTTTTGTCTTCAAAAACAGATAATTAAGATTTGCGCACAGTCGACACATGCTTACTTTTAAATTATTATGAAAAGAGTAAAATCGTTTGTAATGGTAAAATGGTAACCGCTTGTAGTTTTGGAAACAGATACATCTCGAAGAAGCAAACACAGAATACATGACTTTATATGCGAAATAACAACACAAGTTGTTCAAACAATCCCCTGTTTAAATGTGTATAACATGTGTAAAAGATACGAACAAAAACAAACGACAGATGGCAATGTAAAACTAAGTTTGTATACTTCCAAAAATGTTTAATTAATTTATTGCATGATTGAAGTGCAGTTGAAAAATTAAATATTTCCTCAATACGTATAAACAAGTTTGGGCATAAACTTTTGTAATCTTTATTACGTAAAATGGTAACCTTTAGAATTAAATGCACAAAGCAACTGAAGAAACTCATCTATTGACATCGTTCGAGCTCTTCTTTCTTCAAATGCACCATCTTTTAGTATTTTATCAATTTCTACTTTAATATCAAAATCTTGAGGAACTTCGATATTGTTTAACGAACAGTAAACTGTGTAATTCTTTTTCATCATTTCCAGAACGTTGCTTTGTTTAAAAAGTGCTGACAACGTTTTATTCTTCCTAATAAAGCAGATTCGCAAAAGTCCATCCCATTCATTGTAATTTATATCAGGAGGAGGATTCCTTGGTTCGATTCTCACTACAGCCGAATCAACTTTAGGTGGTGGTCTGAAACTATTTCTTCCAACTTTCATTACAATATCGACTCTGGCAAGAAGTTGCGTGTTTACAGATAATCGACAATAAAGTTTATCGCCTGGAGCAGCGACCAAACGCTGTGCGAATTCCTTTTGAAACATGAGAATAGCGCATCGGAAAAAAGGACGATGAAGAAGCAATTTAAATACGAATGGAGATGAAATTTGATAAGGAAGATTAGCGACGCAAACGTCGAAAAACGGAAGATCACTTTTTAAAACGTCACCAATCATCAGTTTCAATTTACTCTTCAAATGAGTTCCTTGAACACGCTTTTCCAATTCAGCGGCTAATCTGGTGTCCACTTCACACGCAATAACTTGTTTCACTTTCTCCAATACTTTTACAGTTAAATTACCAGTTCCTGGACCGACTTCCAATACAACATCAGTCGGTCTGACAGCAGCCTAAACAAAAACAATGAAATTATTATTTACTGCAAAAGGGAATACACAATCAACATTACACACCTTATCAATCATTGCATCGATGACAGGAGGATTCTTCAAGATGTGTTGTCCCAATTCTTTGTTAAAGAAAATCCCTTGCTTCTGCACTTCCTTGTGCTGTCTGTACTTCTTTTCATTCTTAACTTTAGGCATTTTTACAGCGAAACAATAAAAAAATGAAGAAAACGCGTGATTAGACTCGTCACGTTGCTCAACACGCGTTTGCGCTGTTTGGTATCATCAGATGGCAGTAGTGACGCAACTGACGAATAATTGGTACTTTTCTTGGCGAAAACGAAATGAATTCCGAGAAATAATCGTTGAGAAGACAACCGAACGCCCGTTGTTTGCGAAACACGAACGCTTTTCGCGTGTTTTTGTGAAACTTAAAATTACGCCGAAACATTGTTTCGCGTTTTGTTTTTCTTTCGGCTAAAGTTGGCCATTAAAACATCACTCCGAAATGGCCGTTAGAACTCATACATTTAGCCTTGTTTCGCTTACATTTTTAGTGTGTTTCTTATCGTTTGGTGAAACATCGCGAAAAAGTCTTTATAAATATTACAAGGAAAATGAAGCGAATGATTTGATGGCCAGCAATGAAATCTTAAAGTAAGTTTGTTGCGTTTCACTTTCGCACGTTTAAAAACATTGAAATATCGTTAATCAAATTGCGTTGTAAAAAAGGCGCGATTATTTTAACTTATTAATTATGCAAATTGAGTATCGCATTAGTTTACATAATTTTTTAATTTATCAAAGGAACGACGACGAGAAAACCGTTATAAACACAGTAAACACAGATGAGAATGAAGTTCTAAAAGAAGAAAGCAAAGGTTTGTTGAAGCGAAACAAATGTACAAATTTTATTTTATGTCCAATTATAATTTGTTTTCAACTTTGTAAAGCAGCTGTCGAGTGTCACAAATCAGCAGTTTGGCATTGCGGTCACACGTTGATAAAAGTATACAAATTTTTGGATTACATGCCGAAAGAACAAGTCCACCAGCCGAAGTGTGCGTTGCGAAATGTGAGTAAATAAGTTTCGCTG
Source organism: Leptotrombidium deliense (assembly GCA_003675905.2). Classification (NCBI taxonomy): domain Eukaryota; kingdom Metazoa; phylum Arthropoda; class Arachnida; order Trombidiformes; family Trombiculidae; genus Leptotrombidium; species Leptotrombidium deliense. Next base: position 8,537 of record NCKV01000131.1, read on the forward strand.
CTATTCGCCTAATCTGCTCTCACAAAAGCGTTGTTTGCCATTGTTATGTATTCATTCGATCTGCGATTTCACTTTTCTGTTTTGCGAACCGTAAAAAATGGCTGTTTTTCGGTTTTCACTGTATGCACACCGCGTTATGCGTGCGGTTTAATGGTTTGCGGCGTACTGAAGAGGTGGAGTCAACAATATGTGGGGTACGAAACCAGCAGGATTTTTAGAACGAACAAACGCGGTACCAAATCGTTAATGAATACCTGGAAGCGACCTTAGCTCAGCAGCCGCTTTTAGGTTAATACTGATACTACTGCTGTCGTTGCTGCAGTCAATATTTTTTAACGCAAAAGGGTTTCCCCCTCAAACTCCTCTACTTCGTGAAAGAAAGTTTTTTACGGTTTCTCTCTTTTCATGTTTCAAAGAAGTATAAATTAGTCTTACAGTTTCACGTGAACTTTTTTTACGCCGTGTGAGAAACTCTTGAGACGTTCTTTTCGCGTTAAGTCTGCATTTTAATGCAATGCATGTTTCTGTCATCTCAATTGTCAGTTTGTCCGATATTCGTTAAAAAGAGTCGCACTCCCAATTTCCGCTCAGCTAAATGGAAACAGCGAGAATGCGGTTTATTTTCAACGCGTATGCAATTTGAAAACAAAAACGTTTTAAATATTGCGTTCAACGGAACGGTTATTTATTGCGAATTATTTCGCTTTCAAGCAATTTGCTATCGAAAAATAGAATTCGCGGAAAAGCATTGCGTTCACAAGTTCATTTCGCCATGCAAACTATGTGCAATACAATTTGTCATCATTAACTTTGCTTTATTAAATGTATCACTCTCTTTTGTACACCTTTTCCAAAGGCGTTTTTCAATTGCTTGAAAACTTCGAAACAAAAATCGTGCAACCGATTGAAACACAAACATCGTCAAAGCGAAAAGTTCAGGAAAAAATTGACGAATACACTCTGGTCGACAAGAACTTGCATTATGGCTATCAATTTATGAATGAGTGACTACGAACGAAGAAACCCCGAAACCAGTGGCCATTTTTTGAAGCATACAAAAACAGCAACAAAGTAAACGTATACTAAAGACAAAACAAATAACTGTTCTGCAATACTATCGATTGCAATATTTATGTTCCAACTCATTTTGTAAAAATTCACGAGAAAAACTATTATTTTGAAACAATGACCAAAAAAGTAATAACTTGTGTAAAGTGCTTTCCTTGACATTGTATTTGCCTTAAAATGAATGAATGAATGAATGAGTGAAATCGATGTGTTTGAATAAATGATACATGTTTGTATGTAACAATAAACGATTGTGAATCGCAATCACTGCAATTCTGTGAATGCTTAATGTTTACTCGAATGTAGCCTACGTAAACTTGTCGCTTTCAGTTTCCCAATAAAAACGTGGAGTAAAGAATGAGACGGTCATTAAGTTGAGAGACCGTCTGAAGTGCGTTGCGTAACGGAACCTTGAATGCAAAAGAACACATTTTTTATTCTCGCGAAAAATTAGAGCGAAACGTGCAATTAAATCGAAACCTATTATTATTCGGTGAGTATTACTTATATAACAATATAAGCAATGAAATGGTTAGCATCTGCTTTTTTCGCATTTGCGATTCTTGTGTCGAGTGTCGCCGAATGCGGCCGTCGAATGTCGACTATCATTGCACAGTTGCGCAACGGGACACCGAGAATAGCGCATCGCAAGTGTTTCACTGTGTGCCGCAATTCTCGCAGAAAGTGAGCGAAAAAATGTGGTGAAACGCGATTTAATCGCTGTTTAATCCGGAATCCGATTAAAAAGCGGATTAAAATTGTGTCACTTATCCATTCGCGTCGAGCATGAAAACGTAACTGAACTGTTCGCAATTAATGTATAATCCCCGTGGAAAGCATATTTGACGTGAATTTCAGCTTTTATTCACGAAAAAGTGCACCAGTAAATCGTTTGGCTCTTTGAGCGACTTATTCGTTTGCGAGTCGCAAATTCGCCGTTAATTAGTGCGTTGTCTTATTGTAAATCGGTAGAAGTGTCCTTTGGTGCAAGACGCGAATCGCGTGCATTGATATCAGTTCCCTATAAAAATATTGCGTTTGTCTCACATCTTTATTACTTCTCATTTTCATTTTATTTTTTTAATGAAAAACGTTGGGTGTTCGCCCTCGAAAAAGTGGCCAAAATTACGCGAGAAAAGACAGAAGCCGAGATTCTTAAACGAGAAAAAGAAATGGAACTCTCTTCGGTCGGAGAAAGAGTATTCGCCGCCGAATGCATCATTAAAAAGCGTATTCGCAAAGGAAAAGTTGAGTATTTTGTAAAATGGAAAGGTTGGTCTCCTAAATACAATACCTGGGAACCCGAGGAGAACATTCTCGACGTTCGTCTTTTGGAAGCGTTTGAACAACAAACTGCAAAAGAGGCAAAAAAGAAAAGTAAACCCTTAGTTAAACGTTCACAATATTCCGAAAGTCCTGAACCGTGTACATCGTCAACATCAACTTCGAATCGGAAAGAAACAGATGCTAACACAACTAAAGATGACTCTGATTCAGGAGAAGACGACGAAGAACCAAAACTTGAAATTGCTTTAAGCAACTCTTCATCAGATTCTTCGTCGACAATTGTACCTGAAGACATATCACCTAATAATGGTGAAAGCTTAGAAACGATAAATAAAAATGCAAAGGAAGCCAATTTGAAGCGCAAACCTGAAGATAATTCTCATGTTTCCGAAAGATCTTTAAAAGCGTCGAAAGCGGAAACACCTAAAACGAGTGAAAAAAGGACGAACAACTATAATGATGGTGATACGAGCAGCATTTCTTCATCGAATAACAGTGTTGTATTGAAAACTGATGTAAATATATTTCCCCCAACGAGTCAAAAAGCTAAAGTTTCAACAAATATGCAAACGACGAGTACACCGAAAAACATTTTAAGAAAAGAAAGTGAAAAGATCGCTTCTACTGGTGCAACATCAAGTAGAAAACCGCCGCGAGTAACTCTAACAACACCTTCGAAGACAAATGTTGAAAAAGCTAGCCTTCAACAACAGCAGCAACCAACAAGCCATCAAAATTCGAACCAACAAACAACACCGAGTGTTCGAAATCAAAATAACGGTAATCCCACGAAACAAACTAAATTGGTTACAACAAACGGTAATGCAACTGCTGCATTGCTTGCCTCTCATCAGAAGACAATTAGGAAATCTTCGCCTCCTCCAGAGTTTTGGAAGAAACAAAATAAGGTCGCTGATCAAATATTGATAACGGACGTGACTGCGAATGATATGACTATTACAGTCCGCGAGTGTAAAACGCAACATGGTTTCTTCAAAGAACGAGCGATGACTGAGAAAAAAAGCATCGCAGTATCCACTGAAATGCCGCATGCATCAGCCAAATCTTAAGTGCAGTCTCGCTCTCCGCATCCGTTGCACTGTGTGTTAAGAAGATGAATTATTCGAATTTAAGAGTCGATTTTGTGCGCGTACAAATTAATTGACTTCATTTTTTATTAAGTTTATAGCTGTTGACATGCAAACGTTGTCTCGCCGAGCGCCGATTTTCATCTCAACAAATAGTTCCGTGAAATCGAAAACCAAAACAAAGCAAGTATTCAATGAATTTCATTGTTTGTGACTTAATCACCAAATCGGCATGAAAACAATTGAACAACGATTCTTAAATTAATGACAGCCGCATTCAGGATACTTAAAATCTTGGAATTTTTCGAATTTCTAGAAATCAGTGATGGAATCTTTGCAAAGAGATTAACGACACGGACTTGAATAACGAAACAAAACGACTCATTTGTATTCTTTTTCACATCATACATTTTTTGTTTTGCTTTCTAGGGTTGAAATAACGTTCGCACGTCACTTGATTTTTTCTCTTGATTTTTGAGGTACAATTTGAATTTAGCGAAAAAAAGTTAATTTAATTTATTTAAATGCACGTTAATTATTCAATTTATTTGCTGTATTAACGAAAACCGCTCTTCTCATATACATATTATATATAAATATATATATATATTTAAGTGTTATACTCATAATTTAATCAAATTAATAAAAAAATGAAATTATTTTATACGAAATGCGTAATTGACTCGTTAAGTGTAAAATGATACAATGCGTTTCATCAGCGAAAAGTTTTCGCAATGAATGTGTGCGACGATTATTCATGTCAGTGTATTGCGAGTGGATGTGAAACAATTATTAGATTATTGATATCAATAATTGTCATAATTACACTTTTCAAGAGAGACAGATTTTGTTTTCACTAGTCTCCAATGAGAAAATTCATTTCACACAATGAAATTCAATTCATTTACAGCTTTCATTAAATGTGTGTATTTTGCAGCAGTAAAACAAATGCGTTTCCATTACAGCTTCGAAAAGTGAAATTGTCTTTCTTTTCGATTCGAAAAAGAGAATTTTTAAAAAATGAGGCATTTCCGAAATCGATCTGGGAAATCACAAGTAACGATCGCTGGCTTCTCATTCTCGTGCATTAAATTGCATATCGATTGCATTTGTACCGCTGTGCTGCGAACAACTCTTACTCTATTTTGTTGCACACATTCAAACGCGAATAGCAATTAAAATGTAGCTGTAATTTATTCTTGAGCAAAACAGAAACAACAAATTAATAATAGGTCCGAAATTGAAATGAAAACCAATTTGCTAAATTAGCGAAACGTGAATACCGACCGAATGTTTTTATAATTTTGAAAACATTGCGAAAAATGCAGTGAACACTGGTTTCAAACAATTACATATAAAACGATTTAAAATCGCGTGTCCAAATTAAGGCCGTGTTTCCGTTCGGTGATCGCATATCGCAGCGGAAAATAGCGACGATTACAGTGCTTCAAATGTACATAAGTAAATAAGTATCGATACAGTTTGTTAACAGTGACTCACATTTATTTGATTTCGTTTCAAATCAGAAACAAAAAAAAACGTTCACAAATACATATCTTTTATTTGCATTGATAGCGAACGATAAATGCTTCGCTCGATGCTGTAATTAATTGCGTTCTGTTATTTTAAATTTAATGTTTTTTATCGAATAACGCAGCGGTAAATAAAGAGTACCGCAATGTAGTGACGTCCGGTATAAATTTCGCACCTTTTCGCTGCTCATTAAACACAAACCACAAAACAGTTGATTACCGCTGTATTCGATGTTTGATGTTCGCCGACAGTTTAAGTGCTAAACCTTATAAAACATTGCTTTTATTACAAATTTGTTTGAATGCAACACAACTCATATTCGCCGCAAATTCACATCGCAATCATTACTATAATAACTTATCGAATGTGAACTGAACCAAACTTTTTTTCGTCGTTTTTTGCTTATTCAATATTACAAATGTGTTTGTAATTCATCCAAATATGAATTACAGAAATTCGAACAGGAAGTCACCACAGACTGAGGACACTTTAAAATGGTAAGTGATCTCTTTTATTTTGCAAATGTTTGCAAATGCAATGAATTGTAATTAATGATTTGTAAATATGCACAGGATTGAAACAAACTACGAATTCAGTGAAGGTGTTTGCTTACCGCGATGTCTTCTTTATGAACATTACTTGGACTTTTGTCAGACTAAAGGTCACACTCCGATCGGAGCAGCTGCCTTCGGAAAGGTAAAATACTCCAAAGTATTGATATACTGTATACATATATGTTTTCTGTTCAAATTTTAAACATTTACTTCAAATATGAATTTTCGCAAAAATAATTACGACGCTTAGTTAATTGCATTTCATAATGTTTATGATTCAACCGACAAAGAACTCGATATGAGGTGTGAACAATTATCGCTTTCTTTTTCTCGAGTTAAAAGATGTATCTATTTAGTGATAATTAAAAGGTAATCACTTGCGACAAATGTAGTACAAAAATAGGATGAAATAGAAATCTGACTGTATCAGAAATATGATATATTATTTGCAATGGGAATTGTAATCAGCGTATACATGAAACTGTAATTGTGTTATGCAATGAGTAGTAAACAATATCGATCGATGCTAAAAGATTCGGTCGATCGCAATGTTCGCTTTTTATTCTCATTATCTTACATAAGAAATGACATTTACTCAATGTTGACCTATATAAAGTTAATAAAACGATCTTATTACCACATAAATATGAAAGGTGAATAACGATTATTTGCACATTGACAGCTCGTCAGGAAAAAGTTTAAAGCGATCAGCACTCGTCGACTGGGAACACGTGGAAAATCAAAATATCATTACTATGGATTGGGTATACAAAAGACATCTAAATATTACATAGACTCGTATTGCACACGAAACATCGCGAGGCAAGTGAAGCTTAATAAACAAATCGATTTCACACTAATTTCTAAATCGATACATTTTTTAACAAACTTTAGATTCAAAGGAATTGCGTCGAAAATGAAGCGAAATGTTCGCATTAAGAAATCTCGATGTTTGACAAGCACAGAAATATCGCTGCGAAATGCGAAACAATTTATGATTAAATTTCCGAAAGCAACGGAAATCGTTGTGCCATTTAATATGTCACATAAAAAATTAGACACATTTATACTTATGTACAAAACACACTGCACTCAATTACTGGACACAATTTTATGTTCTAATTTCGACGATTTCTCAAGTTTTCTAAATAATTTCTGGTCTGGAATTCCGTCGCATTTGAAATGTTTATTCAATTTCGAATTCACAGCGAAATTAATCGAATGCTGTGACTTCATATTTTACGAGGTTTGTCTTTACTTTTTATTTACTTTTCATTTGCTTGCAATACTTTCACAGACTGCGTGTATCTGCCTTTTCTTCCGCAAACCGCTGTGTTTTCCATGTAATCGTTGTGTGTGCTGTGTAATCGTCAATGAATCATTTCTGAATGCATTACTCCGCTGCAAGTGTCATAAAAGTTCTCTATCTGCACTTTTCTCTCGGAAAAGCATTGCAAAAATGAGGCGAAATTACAACTGCGATCAACATTCGATTTAAATAATTCATTCACTTTTCGAGAAACCCAGAAAAACAAAACAATTCTAGCTGTTATTGCTTCGTTGTGTTTCAATGAATCGTACGAAAATAGCTTTCCACTTAGACAATGAAAGTAACAAAAACATATTTACACAGGCTTTATTGGCTGCCTTGACTCCACGCTCGACAATCGAAAGTTTTGACGGCGTTTTATTGAAGTTGGAGCAAATCGTTGAACGATTTATTCCTTGCGTTAATGAAGCAATCAAACATTTGCCAAAAAATGTAATCGACGTGAAAAAGAAAGGTAACACAATAATTAAATAACCCATTTGTTTACTGTTTACACTGGTCATATATTTCTGGGCACAACTGCCTTGTTTTGACTTTTAATGACTGATTTTATGTTTTAGTGTTAAATCAGTTTATAAACGTCCTCACCCGCAATATGAGCTTCCTTCCATTACTTAAGGTAAGTGTATTTTCAAAAGCACTAACATGTACATTTGTAGTAATTAAATACATATCTAGGATTGTTATGCAATTACTTCGGACAACAGCAGAATGAACATTCTTCGAGCTGATATGGAGAAAGTGGACACTTTAAATGTTCTCGATGACCTTTTTGCAATTGAAAATTTGAAATCTGATAACTTAGAGGAGAGTTTAAAAAGTTATTTGACAAATGTGAAAAGTTTCTCGAGATTTAACGATCTGATGATTCGTTTGAAGGATATATTCGTTGCTTATTTGAAAAAGGTTCGTTTCCTCAAATCTAAACGTACCACGTTTCTGATATTAATGGTCATATTTCTAGGAATATTCGACTTGTATAATAAGTAAAAGCTCCGAATTCGTGCTACTAATCAATAAGCTGTTCTTTTTGATAAGTCGTGAGTTGACGTTAAGCAACGCAAACGCTTTGGGTATGAACTGAACACGTTACGCACAATTTGTATCAATTAATCATTACCAAACAATGCCCACACAGATTCGTGGCATTTCATCCTAACCACGCTTCAAGAATATATTCTTTTCGTCGCCGAATGCATCACTCGAAGAGACGCATTCGAAGTGAAAAAGCTAATGATCACCAAACATCATGAGCAATACGAATCGGCGTACATCGATTGGTGCAACGTTTCTTTTTAGCGAAACTTTTTTCATTTTTCTTTTTAATCAAACTTTTTGCTTAAATGACGAAGATACGAAAACATTTTGCTTTCACAATGTCAGATATTCTCGAAAAATTTTTAGAACAAATGACACACCATTAAAATATTGAAGCGCTTTCGTCGCAAAGTGTTTCGATATGTTTTTTAAATCGACTCATTAATAAGCAAATCGATAGCATTTAAGTAGTACGAAAATCAATATTCAAAGTAATGCACATGAATATTGAAACGTGACGCTTCAATTTCAAGTTCAATATTTGCAGTTTCAAATTACTGTACAATATTTTCCGCAATGCGAAGCCGGAAACAGTGAAAATTATTGCTTTTATTCTTTGCTTGCTTGTTCAAAGCTCATTTTACTTCATAAGTCGATTACTTAAGATGTAGTAGCATCATTTACAATAACGTTTTGCGCACTAACCAACTTTATTTCGTTCACGTTGTAAAGAGCACTTTTCGTTTTTTACACCTCTTTTGTAAGTTCTTGGAATGTAAAGTGGGTTCACTAAAAAGCTTGAAATCTTAGTCAAACGGAAATGTATGTTAAACTTAGAAAGCAGTCATTGATACCAACTTTTCACAAACACTTCTTTTCGCGTTCACACTATTCGAAAAATTTGACTGTCTTTTCATATTTCTGTGCTGAGGAAACGAAGGCATCAAACCTGGCTCACACGCTGTGAAAGACTAATTAATTAAAAATTGAACCACAAAAAGATAAGAGTTACGTACGCAGAGGTTTCTCCCTAAAATAGGAGCTCTGCAGGCACTCTTCGGCTGTCAGACGTTTTTTCGGGTCGTAAATGAACAATGAGTTCAACAAACGTATACCCGCTGGCGAAACCCAGTGAAACACATGTTTAACATTGTTGTAAGGCTGCTCTTTCAGTGAGAAGTTTTCTACAATTGGCAGTTTTGAGAATTCAGGCCAAATTTTATCATTTGGAGTTCCTAAAAAATTAATTATTAAGTCGATTTGATGTATCTCTGTTCTGCCTGGCAACAACGGTTTCTTCAACAAGAGTTCACCAAATATACAACCAGCAGCCCTTTAAAAAGAATTTAATTAAACGATGTTTTCTTCGACGATTAGTAAATAAAGCAAACACTAAAGCGTACCACATATCAATGGCAGGAGTTTGTTTTTTCGATTGGAAGAGTAACTCGGGTGCTCTGTACCACAGAGTAACAACATTTGGAGTCATACAACTATTGTCAAAACTGCTTTTGCGGGCTAATCCGAAATCAGCTATTTTCAAGTATCCCGTGTCTGTCAGTAAAAGGTTTGACACTTTGAGATCACGATGGAGAATGTCATGTCGATGCAGATATCGAATTCCTTTGAAAAGCTGTATCATTATACATTTGATCTTATATTCAAAAACGAAACGAGATTAGGTGAAGCTTCAAGTTATGCATACTTGAGATTCAGAAAAAGGTAATGGCATGTTGTCTAGTAAACTGGCGATGTCTTGCTCGCAATATTCCATTACCAAGAAAATGTTGTCAAGTTTCCTTCCAACTGCTATTTCTTTCAAACGAACAATATTTTCGTGTCTTAAGTTCAGAAGGATATTTATTTCTCTTAAGCCACTAATTGGAATTCCATCTTTTTCTCTTTCCATTCTCATCTTCTTAATTGCGACAATTTGTTTGTTAACGGTGTCCAATGCCCTGTCTGTTTACCAATTTGAAATCGAACGTAAAACTTTTCCAAACTTACAGACAACACCGTAAGTCCCTTCTCCAACTCTGTTAAGCTTCTCAAATTCAGCGACAGAACGACATCGACCAAACTGTGGAATATAAGCATCTTATTCGCTTTCGACAATTTCACTAACCAAATTACTCTCTGGAACCGAAAATTTCTCCAGTGAAAACGAAGTGAATTCGACATTTCTTCTGATAGGCTGGTTGCTCGTTCCTGAATTAAGCTTTTCCATTGCATTCGCTATAAACCTTAACGCAGTGAACAGTCAATATCATTTGATATATTTGTTTAAAACGAAAGTGCCAGAGAACATTTGCTCAGGGGATATAAATGCTGAAAATAGAAAACAAAATTCTTTTTTTAGTCTTAAATATAACACAAAGCAAATACGTAATGATGAAGAGTTAAAGCTTTGAAATGTTTACACATCGAAACTTACTTCAAAGCGACGGCCGAATATTGGTAAATTGGGGTCCGTTACGACATTGCATTCTTTCGAACCGCCCTTCGATCAGTTGTGTGTTCTTCGCTCAATTTTTCACTGCACACTTTTTTGTGCGAAAATCGCCGCAAAAGCGTTGCAAACGAAGCGATGGCAACTTCAGTTTCGAGTCCAGGTAATTTTAACTGCTGACGGTTCTGGTCACACACTTGTTTAGATCATATTAATAATTCGTTTGTTATTTTGAACGACGAATTGGTGTGCATTTATAATACGAGTGTCAAAATGATTGAAAAGAAGTGAACGATAAAAGTGTAGCCATTTTTTACGTTCGCCGCTGAATTGTGCGGTTTTTTGACTGGTTTTCTCACGTTTCGTAATTTTAGGTGTTGTTGTACCGCGCAACTTTCGTCTGTTAGAAGAGTTGGAACAGGGACAGAAGGGTGTCGGTGACGGCACTATCAGTTGGGGCCTCGAAGATGATCAGGATATGACTTTAACGCATTGGACAGGAATGATTATCGGACCTCCGAGGGTGTGTACATGGATTTTACATTCGCCAAATATTCCGTAATCGTTTGTAACCGTTTCTTTCCTTTACAGACACCATACGAGAATAGAATTTATAGTCTAAAAGTAGAGTGTGGTACCAATTATCCAGATGACCCTCCGTCTGTTAGGTTTTTATCGAAGATTAAGATGAATGGCGTTAATGAAAGCAACGGAATTGTGAGTACAGGGACAATGGGAACTGAGAGTAACCATAACTTACTACTGTAAAACAACAAATTCCTTTACAATAACAAAAAATGTGATAAATAAGTAGTAGCCCGTATTATCATCAAACCAATTTACCTTTATATTTGTGTAAAACATGTTGCGAGGGTTTTGTGTGTTATTGAAGCTTAATTACTAGCAGCATTTTTGAGTCTAAATTGTAATGTTTTCTTTTGTTAATAGGTGGATCGTCGCAGTATTCCAGTGTTGTCGCGTTGGCAAAGAAGTTACTCCATCAAAACGGTACTTCAGGAGCTTCGCAGAGCAATGACTCTTAAGGAAAATATGAAATTAAGCCAACCTCCAGAAGGTTCTACTTTTTAATAAATTGTCGATTGAACAGTCATCTCATCTTTAATGACTACCCATTCACTTTATTTTGTTTAACGACTAAATAACCAAATACACTTAAAACGCGTATTCTGCGAGAACACCAATGGAATATTGTTGATGATTTGATGCTTTCGAAAGTATAGATGTTAACAACAGTGGAGCTTCATTAACTTAATTAAAACAATTAGTAGCAAACGCTGTGACAAACTTAGATGTAAAGTCCAGTTTGAATTTTGTAGTGTTTGTATGTGTGCTCATTTTTGATTGAGATTGTGAAAATGGTGCGAATGAGCGTCGCATATGGATCGTTGCCATTCTTCAGTTTAAATAATGAAATTCATCTTATTTTACACCAAAGCAAACAAACGATGCTTTAATTTTCTATGAAACAAAGCGTTTGTTAACATATCAACCACTGAAAACGCAGTTTTGCAAAACTTCGATTATTTAACATTAAATAAGATTTATTCTGCACAGTCGATGTGACGTGTTTCTGGTGAACACTAATCGATGAAACAATCGTTGGATATTACTTTTATTATAATTACACTTTCGTACTCATTACATTATGTTTCCCTTTTTAAAAAGAAAAACAACAGAAACTTCCTTTTAATTTCTGACTTCTTTTTCAAGCCTAACTTGAAGGATGTGAATAATTTCAGTTTACTTTGCATTGTTTCGGTACGCGAGTGTTGAATCCATTTGCTGAAGTTGACAAATGGAGATGAAACGTTTAATGGCCTCGTTGACATGTCAAATTTGGGATGTTTAATGCGGAATGTGTGTCGAGGGTGGTGCGTCGCTTTCAGTGTGAAATTATAATGACATGCATTTATACCTCGAGGTAAGCAAATATTCATGACTTCAAAGGACTTCTTTATTGATGAGGTAATACTGCATAAAAAAGTGACTCGAATAGTGTCAAACAAAGGAAACAGAAAACTTTTGTAATGCTTGTCAATTGTTGATCAATTGTATAAACTTTATTAAGAAATGAATTTATGAATTAACATAACACCAGCAAACAAAAGTGAGTTTGTATTTTCGATAATTGAATGTGAATGGCCGAGTTATTTTGAATCTACCAATTCGTTGATATACTAATTTCTGCTGCGACTGACCGGTCCTCTTCTTCTCTCAGTTCTTCTTCGTTCTTCAACTACTACCGATCTGCCCAAGTCATCTGCTTCCGACGCTGCTCTCAGATCCAAATCTCTTTCCTTTAAATCTTTCGGCGTTTCATCCAAATCCAAAGCGATATTCGTACCACCTCCAATACCAGGTTCATTGGATCTAATTGCAGCTCGATATCCACCGCTATCAGCAATGTAGTCTACGTATCTGAAAAGACCGTTACCCAAATCCATCCTATAAAATCCACGAACAACGCCATTCACATCACCTTCTTCACTTCTTTCCACAGTACTTTTATGGTTCGGAGCAATATATTGAAACTTGTAAGGCATCGGTTTAAATTTGTCTACTTCTACGGCATCGATTCCTTCATCAATAACTCTACGGGAAGACGGTCTTCTTTCCTCAAGAATGTCGTCAACTTCGCTTCTTCTTCTTGTAGTAGTTGTAGTTGTTGTACGTCTTTCGCCTGGTCGTCTTCGAATTATATCAATTTCTCTGACTCCCGATCGCCGATCTCCAGTTAAAATATCGATTTCTCTGACTCCTGATCGCCGATCTCCAGTTAAAATGTCGATTTCTCGGAGTCCCGACCGTCGGCCTCCAGTTATAATGTCGATTTCTGTATCATCACGTCTTCTAGTTGTTGTTGGACGACGTCGTTCAACAACCCGACGTTCAACTATCCGACGTGCTGTTCCTCTTCTTCTTCCTCCTCGGATAATGTCAACTTCAGAAAAGCCTTCGCCATCTGTGATGACATCAATTTCATCGAGATTACCACTTCTACCTGTAATTATATCAACTTCTCTTGCACCGCCGCGTTCGTCTGTAATTATGTCGACTTCGTTTTGTCTGCGTGTCCGTCTTAACGGTTGAGACGATGAGTCGATAGCTGCGTGACATACTACCACAACGATACAATGTATGAATACGAAGCACAATAACTGTTCGCAACAATAGTTTCAATTGTTTTGTCAATCATTTACAGCATAAGAAGGGAAATAGTGAACCGCAAGTAATCATTTACCTTCGTCATTGCAAGTTACAAACTCGGATGTTCGCAGTCACAGTTCAATTGAGAAGCAACAAGATCAGTGAGAATTAAGCATTAAATGCAGACTAATCGAGGAAGAAATCCTTTTTATACGGACTTGCATAACTAATTTGAATAACGACATTAAAATAGGATAAATAAGCAAAACGTCGTCTTATGATTACCTAAGTAAAAATGTGTTAAAACATTAGCTGAATTCATTGTCGAAAAGTTACTATCAAATCGGAGATTCAATGAGAAACATTCGACGTGTCCAGCATATTTAAAATGTGTTTTAACACTTGTAAATTGAAAAAGCGAAAAATTTACATCTTTCCGATAAACATCTCGTAAAATAAATTTGTATATCTTTTTAACAGTAAGTAAATGTTGAATATTAAATTCACTTTCGCAACACTGTAATTACATTATGCTGCAAATGCGGTGAGCAGAATTGCTTTTAAGTGTTTTTGTGCGTTCATAAACCATGGACTAAAGAGTCGTTAGTGAACACTGTTCATAAATTATGTAATAAAAAAGAGCAAATCTGTAAATCATGTGACAGAGAAAAATGAACAAATTTCGAAAGCTTGACTGGATTAAAAAACGAAAACATATTCGATTACACAGTACAAAAAGTTCAAAAATTCATTTGTAATAGAAATTAATATTGAAAAAGCGACCGATTTAATGACAACGTTAGACGAGTTATCCGATGAAATATGTGCTGTAATCTTTTTGAAATATATTATAAAATTTTTACTCTTTCTGAATACTCTTATTTGTCTTTAATTCATTTATATTCTTTGTTGAAATGTTTTGTTTCTTAAAAACAAGTTGAATTTTTTGATGAAGTTTCTATTTTTAAATTTAGAACTGTCACTTTTGAAACCATCCCTGATTCGAAGTATCGTGAGAAACATGAGTTTTGTGTGCGGTTTTCGTTTGTTAAGCCAAAGTTTGGCTAAAAAGCAATTGAAAGCTGTTCGCAGATGTTTTTCGCAGTTTGGAACCGAAAGTGACTCTGAAAGATGGAGAAGGATAATAGCTGATAGAGAAAGTGGACATACCTCTGCATTCGAAGACGAGGATGGCAATGTAATCGTACCAACAGGTTCTCTTACGAATGCGACACCATTGCGTTATTACAAAGAGAAATCTGAAATTGAAAGAGTAATATAATATATTGCTTTTTTATGTACTACATTGATTGTTGTGATTCTAGGATCGACATTTCGTCGATTGGGCTAGAATTCGTTGTACTGGTGGTAACGGTGGAGATGGTTGCATTTCGTTTTTGCACTTGCCTAATAACCCATTAGCAGGCCCGGATGGTGGAGACGGTGGAAATGGAGGTCATGTTATTCTGGAAGCAAATAGTCAAATAAAGTCTCTGGCGAATGTAAAATCACTGTACAGAGGAGAACGAGGAATACATGGTATGGGAAAAGATATGTTTGGCAAATCCGGAGAACACACAGTTGTTTTGGTTCCCGTTGGAACTCTTGTCAAGAAAGAGACTGGTGAAACTGTTGCTGATTTAGATATTCATGGATCTAAGTTTCTTGCTGCTCGTGGAGGAGCTGGTGGAAAAGGAAACCATTTCTATCTATCAAACAAAAATAGGCATCCGGCTATAGCAGAAGTAGGCGCTCGCGGTGAAGAAAACGTATGGGTTTTGGAAATGAAAACTGTGGCAAACGCTGGGCTTGTTGGCTTTCCGAATGCAGGCAAATCAACTCTTTTACAAGCGATATCCAGAGCCAAGCCTAAAGTTGCCAGTTATCCATTCACCACTTTGAACCCTTTTATCGGTATTGTACACTACGATGATTTCGTTCAGTTGGCAGTTGCAGATTTACCAGGATTAATCCCAGATGCCCATAAAAACAAGGGACTTGGAATTTCATTTTTAAAACATTTGGAAAGATGCGTTTGCTTAATGTATGTTATTGATTTATCAGTTCCTAAGCCGTGGGAACAGCTAGAATGCTTGAAGTATGAGTTGGAGATGTATAAGCAAGGATTATCGAAAAGACCACATGTAATAGTCGGGAACAAATATGACCTCGAAGAGTCGAAGAAAAACTTAGAACCTCTGAAAGATTATATAGCGCGTAATACACCAGAGGGTGAGATTCCTTTACCAGTTATTCCTGTTTCTGGTAAATATGGTGAAAATATTGTTGAGTTTCTGAATCACTTGAGAGGTTTATACGACTTATACAACAAACCCGAAACCACTGAAGAAGGTTTTGTTTGGTAATAAATGAAATGTTTATTAATTCATTTGTTTATTTAGTACTGCGTAAACGTTTGAAGCTTCCTGTTGTTATTTTAAATTGTCACAGTTTTGAAATAGTAGTTTCATTTTCATTCTCGTCTTTTGTTGAAGTATTTGTTGTTTTGTTTCTCCAAGAATCGTACACCGGAATTAAAGTGTATACTAAACCTCCAATAATCATCAATGCACCAGCTATTACGAACTCTCTTTTGTGATTCATTGATTCGAATAATCCTACAGATTTGAATGAACGGTAAGTTTTTTAACGAACAAAGTTGAGCTTACCTATGAAAGGAGGTCCAATTACGAATGCGACTCCTTCGAATAACGCGAGCAGTCCGAACAAATTAGCAGCTAAATTGATACCGAAGCAATCTGTGATAACCACTGAAGTTAGTGTTACAAAAGCTCCTGATGTTAAACCAAACAGAAAACAGTAAAATGCAAACAATCCGTATGTGTTTAAGTAAATGCTGACTGCTGTAACGATTCCACAGGCAATGTTTGAAGCAGTGAAAATGATAAACCGACGACACCATTTGTAGTCTCCGATATAACCAAAGAATATTCTTCCAATTGTACTGCCGATGCCGATTAATGTGAGTAAACCATGTGTGTCTTTTTCTTCTTTTACTTCGTGTAATTGTAAAGCTCTTACTTTTAAGAATATCTGCGGAGCCATAAATCCAAGACAGACTAAGGTTGTTGCAAACGCAAAAATTAAGAATTTTGGGTTGAAAAGAAGTTTTGTGCCGAACATTGTTTTCATTGAATTTTTGAAAGCTTGATATCTCGACTCCTCTATGTCTTCTGTGTTTTTATTCGACTGTTCACTGTTCTCTTTTTGTGTCTCATCTTGATTCGCGTCTTCTATATGTTCGTCTGTTTGTGTCTTTTGCTTTTGCTTCTCTAATTCTTCTGCTTTGTCAGGTGAATTTATTTTTGCAAGACTCGTGGTTAAGTCTTCTACACTTTGCACTGAAGTTTTGATTGGAATAAAAACCATTGCGAATAATACGTCTAACAGAGATATAGCTGATAATATAACCATTGTTGTTTGCCATTTGAAATGTTCGTTTAAATTCTCAATTAAAGGTCCAAATACCATTATTCCAACACTGGTTCCACAACCGGATAAACCAGCGGCTAAAGATAGCTTTGTTTCGAAATATTCAGTTATGACGACTACAGCAGATATGTAAAGGAATCCAAAGCCACAACCTGTAAACAGAACGTCATGTTTCAGATCGTGTGGCAACTTTGTCACCTTTTTACCTGTGAGTAAACCAAAGGAAAAGAGTAAGAAGTAAATGCTTGGTGCATATGCGGTGAGCGTTAACCCAACTGTTGAAATGATTGCCCCAAAAAGTGCCACTCTTCGACATCCATAAACTGCTATAAACGCCGCCGCAATTGGACCTGTAACAAAGTAGAATTCAGTTTTAAGTGTGTTTTCAAATAAGCAATAACGT
>NCKV01000132.1:0-25901 GCA_003675905.2 Leptotrombidium deliense
TGCATGCTATGCATCTATAATCATCTACTTTGAATAAAGTGAGGCGCGTCACTGTCTCAACGTACTGCTTACTTGTTGTTTGCTTTTTGGTTTCACTGTAAAACAACATGTTTCTTTTTTGATTTCACTCTGTACTCACTTTAATTTACTCGTTCGAAATGCGGCATTCAATTTGTTTTCATGTAATGGCTAACATTTTGACAGCAATGCTTATAATTTTGATAAACAAGTGCAGTTGAAACGAAACTGCACTCAACTCGTATATTTTCAGTGGACATTAAACACCTCAAAGTTAGCCTGTAATATCATGATTATTTGTATTGCAGTGTGTTCAGCGCAAAAATTATGAAAAATGGTTTCTATATTTTAACGAAATAAGCGTTGTTTATGTTTAGCTTGACGGGTCGATCAAATTCTGTTTTGCAACCATTTTTCATGTTTTCTTAAATATTTTGCAAGCAAAGAAAAAGAAAATGCGTCAAATTAAACGAAAAGTTCGCAGTAATCGAGAATTCAGATCACGATTTTCACGGCAAAACTCGAGGAAACTATTTTTATATTAAACAACAAAGTTTCAAAAGAAGAATGAAAATTGAATTCGCTCAACTTTCGCTGCTTTCTTTCGTTTACAGAAAACTTTCACACAAATGTAACAAATCTTATAATTGACAGAGTTCACAATGTTTTCGCTGCGCAAACTTGAACCGTTAATCAAAATGAATCGCATCGCATTTGCATTCGAAACTACATCGCAACAAGAAAATGAATTTCTTCGTTTAACGACAACGAATATCGCTTGAATCAAGCAAAGCAAACATTGAATTGAATTCATTTTTGCGAAATTTGTAATGCAGACTCAAATAAACGATCTTTGCGATCGTTATAAAATTCATGTTAAGAAAGAATTCGGGAGACAATCTTTTCGTGTTTTTTCATATTCATCCAAGTTACTCGAAATAAAAGGTGACAAAAATGATATTCTTTGCGAAATTCGAAATTTTACAAAAATGATTTATGTGCAGCATTGCAAACAGTTCGCATATCGAGCAAAAAAGTTCACTATCGAAAGCCTTTTATTTTTGAGAGTCATTTTTGTAATACTCGCATTCACACTTTGAATTATGTAAACGAATTCAGTTTTCAATTTTTCTCTATCCTTGCGTTTCGTAATCTTTGTCTTCTAAAACACTGCACATTGTCACAACGTTTTTTGCATCACAAGCTACGGATTCAAAAATCGACTCAATGTGGAATTTCGCATGTAATAATTCTTTATTTTTGTTGTCATTTCAGAGACAATACGACAACAAAAGTTGCGTTTTGCAATGCCTACAAATGCAAAGGTATTACTCACAAATTCATGTACTTCATAAAACCTTTACACTGATATTCATGCAAAACAAAAGTCAAACAATATTTTCCTGTGTTTACACAAAATAGTACAAATTCTCACAAAAACAAATGAACGAATGAATTTGGTTTTGTTTGTCGAATAATAAATATTTAGCTTTCGCTTCAAATCTTCATACGTTCGGCTCGAAGTAGTCAGAATTAAAGTAAAAATTTAAAGTCGAATAAATAATATAAAAAGTTTCACAGTAGCGCTGAGATCAATAGTAAAAAATGAATTGTAGTACGCATTTACCGCTCACAAAAGAGTGCAACGCGCGATGTTGCTTTCGATGCGCGTTTCGAACTGCATTCAACATCGCGAAAGCCATCGATTGATCCTCGCATCACTTCATCCCTTTTCAGATGTGTTTCTGCTGCGAATTCTTTCACGAGAAACCCAACTTTTGCGTTCAAAACTGCGATTGCAATCATTGAATGCTTCTGAAATCGAGACATTTCGTGTTGCAAAACAACATCGCTGCAAGAAAAGTTGAGCTTTCTGAAAATGTATCTCTTAAAATGTTTCATCGAGTCCGCGATTTGAAAAACATAAATTTGTCAGTGAATTCGACCCTATCGCGCAATTTTAATGTTCGCGTTCATTTCAACTCTCGCTGTGTGCTTTTCAACACAGTGACACAAATATTTGCCAACTTTATCTCATTTTAAACTGCTCAATTTTTGCGCGTAAAAGTGAAAATTGATACATACAACTGAAAACAAGTGCGTATTCGCTGAAAAAATGGTTCACTGTTTTTCAATTGTTTTTTGAGTTATAAAAAACTGAAAAACGAAAACTTCGCGTGAATCCATAAAGATCACTGATTTCCATTCACATCAAATATATTCGTCGAAATATTGCCTTCAATTCGTTGTGAATAATCGACACAGAAACAGAGTTTCACTTTTATTCACTTATACGTAACTGTAAGTAAATCTTTTTAGCAAAATATTTCAAATTTTATTGTGCACACAATTTTTGCTGCACTTTTATGATTGCAAAACGTAACACAAAACACATTTTTGTTATTTTCCATTTTCGCAAACGAAAGCAAGAAAAAGCAAAATTTTATTATTTTTAATTACTGGTAATAAAGACTAATAAATTCATCGAAAAGCATTTCGCTTATAGTTCATTTGGGACTAAGTTCAACTAAAATAATTCAATGCAAACAACAATGCAATTTACTTGCAACTCTTGAAAGAAAACAAAATTACAGTTTGGGAATAAACGTTGTCTACTGATCCACATTCGAAAGCGATTAACGCATAAAAAATGAATAAAAACTTCAGATCATAGAGTGTACATAATAAAGTTACGTTCGCTTGATTTACACAGTAATTGCATCACATTTTAAATGACGTTTTCATCAAAAATTAGTGGTCGCAATTCGCAACGACAAATATCATTCGCAAAGTGATTACTGTTGATAAACAGGCGTTAGTCTCGTTTCTTAATTGAATCCGCAGACTTAATTCCAACGAAGAAATTAGAGAAGCGATTCCTAAATTACAGAGAACCAACTCTATTGAGATGCATAAGTTTCATTGCATGGAATTCGCGCTACCAAATTTTTGCTTTCGAGCTTAAACTGTGTAATTACATTTTCTAAAGACTTTAATACTTGTTGTATAATATAAAGAAAACAAAATTATATACAAAAGAGCACTTAAACTATGATAGACACTAGAATAGCTTAAGAAACACTGCTCGCTCATCGATTACAAAAGTGACCGCATTAATACACAGCGTAACAAGGAGAACGAGCATTCACAATGTCAGCAGTGACATGTTACCGAGACAAGAGTATTTTAACTTGAAACAAGAGAATTGTTGCAATTGTTGTGAAAACACAAATGCTTGCAAAATGAAGATGTGAAGTGAAACGAGGAGCGATGAATGCTTCAGGCGTGATCGCACGCAGTCATTCGACGTTTCAGTGTTTCACGTATTCGCGCAAACAGCGAAAAGTGAAACATGTCCATCTCGCTTATTTATCTTATTAACTTTTCAGCTACTTTATCCCGTTAACGACTGCCACTCGAAGCTCTCATAACTTTCAAATATAGCAACTTTATTGCAAAATACATTTTATTTACTCAATTTAATGTGTTAGACGTCTGTGAATAAATACGTTGCATGAACACAATGTTCAAGTAATTTATAGTCGGTTTTTGAAAATTATGCGCTTTTTATGCGAAACAATCTATAAAATAGTTATACAGTAAAATTTAAGCATCGAACGAATATAAAAAGCAGAATGTGTGTAAAAACGAAAATAGTGCAGTAAAATGCGAGTGAAATAACAGTAACGTGCATTAAGCAAATGAATGACTGGCTCGCAATAATAGACACTGCTTTATGAAATATGAACATTGCGAAGCGTTAATATTAACTAATATTCTCGTTTATTTATGTAACCAAATGCAAGGCAAACAATTAATAAACATAATGTTAACTCGCACAATCAAATAATCTTAACTTTATTCACTTTATTATCTA
The DNA here is from genome assembly GCA_003675905.2 of Leptotrombidium deliense. Lineage (NCBI taxonomy): Eukaryota > Metazoa > Arthropoda > Arachnida > Trombidiformes > Trombiculidae > Leptotrombidium > Leptotrombidium deliense. The sequence continues at coordinate 3,896 of NCKV01000132.1, forward strand.
ATAAGTCAAATAAAGTTTTCAATCTCGACTGGCAAAGAATTTCGCCGTTCATTGCGTGCATCGCAATTATTTATAAATTTTGTGTGCGAAAATAATTGCAGCGATGAACATAAAAAGTGAATGCGAAAATAAAGAAAGCAAACGCAGAATAATGTATCGCATAATACTGCACTTCGATTTCTTTCATTTGCATTGCATTTTTTGTCGCAACAGCGAAAGCCTCGTTAACTTTTGCGCTCAGAATGTGTACGCAAACAATTGTTGGACAAAGAAAATGATTGCAGCAACAAAACATTGATTGAGTTATTTAGATGCAATGACGAAAAAACATTATTTATGAAACTCATGTAATGCGATATCGAACCGTTACCATTCAACACGACACATTTTTCATTCGTTCTAATTTAAAGTAAATTACACACAATAAACTACAATAAATCTATCTTTGCTTGCCGAGCGGTGTATAGATGCGAACATCTTTTATGCATTTCTTATTCAACTTTTCAGCAACACATGTATTCTTAACGCAACTTTAAATATGTTCACTTTCATTGTGAACAAAATCACCGAATTTTCTCGATCCGTTTCGCATTGAAACGACAAAAACAGTTATTAATCACAACATATCGATAAAACATTCACTCACTTTCTTCATCACTCAAACAACGCAATTTATATTCACAAAAAACACGACTGAAAGAAAAACAAGCACACTTGCTACTTTAGTGGTACTCCCACTCGCATCCCTCGGTTTAATTACTTTCAATGGATAATTAAACTTAATGTTTCGAAAGGTTTGATTAGTCGAAGGAATGTAAAAAACGATATTCGGCGAATGTTATGCACTTATTTAAATTAAGCGTACGAAAATTATCGTCAAAAAACATTTGTGAATTAAAGTAAACAAGCGTCGCACAAAACGTATTCAAAGCTTACATATCTTATGAACACCAGTTTTAATGAACGTTTTTCTATGTAAAATAATTTCGTTTTTTAAAAGAAGCACTGTTTTGTCAGTAATATTAGCCAAACAAGAAATTATTGTTTGCTTTGTGAGCAACGAAAGATTAATCGAGAAAAAGTGGTTTTTTATCTAAATGGTGTTCATAAAAAGAATGTTTTAAAAAATTGCTGCATTTTGTGTGTTCAAAATTAAAGTCAGTTAATAATAGCGAAAAAGCAAACAATACACTTGTTTACATTGAACGCAATGCGTGAAGACAAAAGCGTTGCATTCACTGCGACTGCAATTGAGATGAAAGCAATCGAATGAAAGCCTATTTATTAATTTTGTGTAATAAGGACACTATTAACGAAACTTCCTACGAGTTGACGTAAAAATGGTCTCACTTCTCAAGCAAATACACACTGCGATCAGAGAAGCAAAATGTTTATTACATAATAGCGAAAACTGCGGATACTTGATTTCCGTCGTTTCCGCTGCTGTCAACTGTGTAATCGCAGCATTCAATCTCATATCTCGCAACATTCAAATATCACAAAAAAGAATCCATGCACACTTTTCATCTTAAACATGTCTTCGAATGCAATCACTCAAAATTAATTTTACCGAATCAAAAACTGCAATAATCAAATAATAACAATAATAATCATATAAAGTAATGTGATTCAAATGTTCTTTTTCAACTGAGTTTTTAATGAAACTGTACTTATACCTGTGCACATAGACTCAAATCAAACACTCGACTTCATAACACTTCTAGGGTTGCAATTGCTTCATGAGACCTTTGCACTCAATTTGCAAACATTTCGAGTTTGAAAATATGAAATATCACTTCAGGAAACACGTACTCGCTTTGCAAATGTTTCACAGTCAATATTTGAAGCATAAAAATGAAGCGAATATTCGAATTCTATTCACTCGCGAAGGCTCGTTTATTTGATGAAACTCGTGTGATGTTTGCTGCTCAGAAAAAACAATTTTTCTTTTTTCCATATTTCGACACTAAAATTTTGTAAAAGAATGAAGTGGCAGCGATTTGCGAGACAGAAACAGAGAGCGACGAAACTCACGGAATACAAATTGTAACATATACACAATACACTACATCGAATCAATGCGAAACAAAAAATGTGTGCAAAATTGTTTTCTTAATTAAGTAGCAATTAAAAGAGTGCAATTAATCGTTTCGCACTACAATTCAGTTCACAAGTTCGTACGCAGCGAAGTGATTGATTTTCAATTTGCTCGATTGTGTTAGAAAATCAGCAAAAAAGGTTTGAGTTAATTTTTTAAACTTAAAGTCAACAGTAATGAGATTCAAATTTATTTTGAATACTTGAGATGTGTTTGTAATGAAGCTGAGATCAACTTTTTAAAGCTGACAAAAAGTTTCTAGTCGCCTTTAAAAGACATACTGCGTACACAATATATTCACATAATTCTCATCAGCTTTTTTGCGCAACAAAAACTGACTGATAAAAAGAGTGAAGAAGCTAATTTCAATGCGATCTTTTGTAATGTGCAAAAATTTTACACAAAAATCTAGTTAATTATTAATGAATGGAATATTGAAATTAATAACTCGTTAATGTCGTCAGAAAAAAAACATGGAAAATTTTTAGCTTAATTAAACTTTCTGGCAGTCGTCTCGCTAATGAATGTGAAAAACTTTAAAATGGCTGTTGGAATGAAACGAAAGCGAAAATGTGCGAATTAGTGCAAAAACGCCGGCAACAGTTCGACACGAAAGATAATAATCTTTGTTTCTTTCCATTTGTTAGCTTCGCAAGAAAATTACGATCGCTTTGCTGGCAAACAAGAGTTTTGCAAAGTACAAAAGTGTAATTCTTGGAAACAAGTTCAACAAATTTGTGTTTCACAAAAAACACATTTTCACTGCGAAAGCATAAATTGATTCGCTCAGTTTCTCATAATTTTGAATGTTCAACGAAAATGTAAATGAAACGATAAAAGACGAATTGCATCGCGAAACGTGCGAATACGAATCGAAGAAGAATTGATGCATTGCATTCACGCTTTGCTACCGTTTTCATTGATCGCACTTTGAATGCATCGCGAAAATAGAGAGAAGTTAGTGAAGTTACTTTTTTGGCAACCAGTAAAAGCATAGAAACTGCATTTTACACATCGTTGTTACGTTGAAATAATATCTGTGTAACAATAATAACTATAAAATAGTTGATACAGTTCACTTGAGTGCCATACTTATACACAAACACCGCTTTCGATCACCGCTTTTATTGCAATGATAAGTACACGTATTGATTGGTTGTGCCCTCGAAAAGCAGCACAGCACTGAATGCATCGTTTTAAAGTATATCACACAGAAATAATAGCGAGTAATTTCAGCCGAAAATAGATTACTCGAAACCGTCGTTGCTTCAATGAAAGCCCGTTTGTGAACAAATTAAAAGAGCTGAAAATATTTCATTGATTTCCGATCGCTCTCGACACAGCATCCATCGCATTGCGAAAACATTGCAAACTTTTTGTTTTTTGCTTAAAATCAAAGCTACACGAGACGATCGCAACGTTTAAACATTTTACTTCAGTAATTGCTTCATTTCGCAATTTATCATCTCAATTTTATCGGTTGCATAACAATTTTCGGAATAACTCTTTTTGCTTTAAACATTCACGAATTCATTGCATATTTGTACGCAGAAACATGCTCGCTATTTATTATTTGCAATGCAATCTTATTATTATTAAAACTTATATTTCGGTTTTTTGAAATTGAGTTTTTTGCTTTTGTTGTTGCAAAAAGCATTTCAATAAGTTTCGCTTAAACAACACGAAATATGTAAATACACGAGTAGAACAGAACAGACTGAATTATATTTAAAATCTGTTTCACTTTTATAATATTAAATGAAAAGAACGAAATGTGAAATAAAAATTGTGCGAATTCGGATATAAAAAAAGGAAAACGAAAAGTTTAAATTAGAAAGTTTTGCGAGGCAAAGAAACGACTGTTTTACTCTTTTGCCTCTTTTCGCAATGTTTTTGACGTTTCAATGAAAAGCCGGCAAAGAAATGGTGAAATGGTCGCAATGGCTGCATTACTGCCTGCAAAAAGTTTATTTATGATGAATCTTTAGTCGCGTTTTTCGTGTTTTAAACGCTTCGCATTCAAAAAGTGCGTCGCATTTGTGTGGCAACTCGAAATCAGAGCTCAAAGAGCGAAACAAGCAAAACAAAACTAAAAATGTTTGTAAGAGTTGAGCACGGCAATCGATTTACTTTCTTAACATTTCAAGCGAGTCTCCGTCGAACGTATGGTGTATGGTCAGCGATGTATTCCAATGTGCCTCGTTTATAAAAACGCCTTTTATAGTTTTCAAAACAAACACTTTTCGCTGAGAAAACAAAATGCGCAAAATTTCAGCGAATCAATCCATTCGACCGGCATTCGCAGAGCATTTTCTCTTTTCTAATCTCTTGCTTCTTGTTCCCAAACAGAAAACATCAACTTTATTGAAACAAACAGTAATGATCGCATAAGATGCCTCCGTGTACTTCCGTTTCGCTGTCCGTCATCGCGATTCTGTTTCAGAACGTGTGCCTTCACTCGTGCACAGACTCTGCGTACTCAGGTAAGTGCTCATCAAACGCATCGAATTGCATGCGTTCGTGCACTCAAATACTGGTGTACGTTCCAATGCCTATTGCTATGTTTTCGCTCAATCTTTATGTATCAAACGCAATATGTATCGTTAAACCGTAACTCGAAACGTCGTCGATGCTTTATTCAATAACATTGCGAACAATGCACAAAGCAACGAAGATGTTGCCTCGCAAATTGCAGTTATTTCTTTGCAATGATTGTCAATTTTCGCCCGAATGCGACACAAAAACTTTGTCCATAAAAAATTTTTGCGCTGCGTTTGCTTTATTATGAGACATCTGCGAAAATTATTCCCTAATTTCACTTCATTTGTTACTTTATTCGCAAATGCAAAAAAAGAATCACTTTTCTGTGATATTCGCAACAAATTTAATAAGAGACGAGAAAAAAGAGTAACGCTAATGTTTTCTTAGGCTACGTTTTGTTTCATTGCAGATATGAAAAGATTTCTGCTTTTGTTACTCTTTTAAGTTCGTTACAAATGGCTGTACACTGTTCTTCATTTCGTGCCATTAAGAGAGTTTCACTTTGTACTTATATGTTCAATTCTTTCTTGTAAAAATCAACCGAAATGTCAGCAAAAACTGTGGTTCCCTGTGAACTCTATTCAAACATTCAATTTTTCAGCGAAAACATTCTTGCCTTTCGTTAATTATCGAAAGAAAACTTTTTTCTTCGACTGCAAATAAATGTTTGCGTTCTTCATTCATTGCATTGCTCTTACGACGCTATTTGAATTCATAAAAAGTGTTCGTATTTGTTCACGGCTATTCTAAACGTTGTATAAGCATCGAAACATTGTTTGCGAATCTAAAAAATAGAACAAAAAACGAACATTCAAATGCTTTCCACTTTTTTAACAGCAAAACAATGAAGCAGAAGTGACACTGTGAAACTGCGGTAGCAATGGATGAAACAGAGAATCGAGTGCACAACTAACTCATTGTTAAGCAATCAAGGGCGAGTGGCAAAAGTGAAATGTTCTTTGATATGTTTGCAAACTTTTTTGAAATGGCTCTAAAAAGCAAAAATGCATCTGAGAAGTAAACTCAGATAGCGAAAGGCACATTTCGAAAAAGCAAACTCAGAAGGTTGGCTTGTTGTCACTTTTATGATACAAGAATGTGTGTTTAAACAATATTTCGCTCGTCGAGATCAGCGATAATCGTTCGCAACGCTTCAATCACCTTTTTTAATAGGCAATATTTTTTGAAACATTTTCCAAAATTCAAGTGCTCTAACATTCTGCTCATTTCCAGCGATGCAAACAATATTTAATTGTGTTTCTCGCCTTTCCTTCTTACCATGTCAAAAACGATTGCGAAAAAATTTGACGACATACAGCAGGCTAAGATTATCATTTACTTTTCATTGTCAGCAGTGTTCAGCATTTTAAAGAACAGCTTTTAATTGCAAGGTTCGACAAAGAATGAGTTTCGTGTTTTTCAAATTTATTCGTCAACGAACACATTATTTATGCATTTATGACATTGCGAGTGTTAACAAAAATACGCATTTTCGGCGACTTTTAACCCTTCATTAACTGTTTCATTGAAATTCAAATGTTATCGCGCACATTGTACACGTTTATTCAATTCGCGTTTAATTTGCGAAATTCAATTTACAAAATTTGCATTTTTTGAAATAAACGTCGAGCTTTCCTTGAAACGCATATTAATCGATTGCAGGGCGATAAAATAACGATAAAATTTCGATTATTTCGCAAACGAAACAAAAACAAATTTTGCTCGCAAACTTTTGACTTCGAAAACGATCAATTAAAGACATTTTGATAAAAAGGAAAGTAAATGCAAAATAGCTTCGAACACACAAATGATTTCGCAGAAGATGAGGACAGAAGACATACAAAAGTTAAGCAAACATTTCAGCCTTTGAAAGCACTTCACCTCACATACTGAAGACACAGAAACGCAGCTTCTTTGCGCCTTCAAATGTGCTGCATTTAAAGAGAAATGTGAAATGAGTCTCTTGTGTTTATTTCAGGTACCGAATCTGTTAGCAATTTATTTCAAAAAGTTCGCAAGTCATGACATTTTATTTCACATTTTATTTGAGAAATTTCGCTTTAATAAATTTCACAATTTGTTTTAAAAGAGACTAGAAGCGATCTTGCCAATTTAATGCAGACACAATTTCATTGAGGCATCAGTTCGGGCTCAACAGTGAATGAGAAAAGATTTAGTTTCACTGCGATTCAAAAGTACATCTCGACTCATTGAAACTCTGAAATTGCAGCAAGAATCAGAAAAAGCACTTCGCGTTTTGTTGTTTTTAAATGAATTTATCACAGAAAAGTGGTTTCGAAAAGAGTGCGCACTCGAGATGAAGTCTAGTAAATAATTATCATTAAAAAAATTAGTCGGAGTTCGCTTTGAGTCTTGAGAAGTTCAGAAATGAGGGTAGAACATGGCACTGACTCAAGCAGCGAATTCAACGAGTTGAATGTGATTGCCTGACAAGTTGCACAGCATCTTATTCAGTGTGTGTCGTGTGTGCAGTATGTGCCTTCTTGAGAAATAAGTGCTGCACATTTTGCTTCGCGAGTGATTATCATTTAAAGAAACGGCATCTCTTTTTCCGCTTTCATTCATAATCTATTATATATGCTTTTTATTTGCAGCATTGCATTGCAACACGAATTGTAGTCTAAAAAAGGCAACATTTTGCGTTCAAGAAGTAGCGTAAGGAAATGCCATTTCGAAAGCATTCTCTTTGTACTCTTTTTAATATAAAAAGAGGTGAAATCGGAGGAAAAATGCGAGCTATCAAAAAGAACAAGTGATTCAAATCACAAGCGAAAGACTTGCGCTTATAACTCGTACTTTTAAAGCAACCATTTATGACGTTAAATTTAGCAAAAAATTGGTCTCAACATTTCAATACTGCTCTTTTCTCGCAGTTTACCCCGAATTGAAGATCGTTGTTGGAAGTAGCGCGCAATTGCCGTGCAACATAAGTTCGCCGACAGACGATTCGATTCAACTTATTCTGTGGTACAAAAGCAGTACCGGAGTGGACAACACAGTCGGCACAGGACCGCCGTTCTACACGGTCGACGCGCGAAGCGCAGCATCTTTGCAGCAATCGAAACATTTTCTCGCCGATTCATACAGAGAACGAATTACTTTCAACCTTTCCGTCCACACAGCGACTCTGCACATCGATTCGGTGCGTGAAGACGACGCAAGTAATTATTCATGTCGAGTTGACTATAAATGGTCGCGAACATCAATTTCGGTCACGCGTTTATTCGTCGTCGGTAAGTGTTTCGCAGTGTTACGCGATCGCACAGCGAACACTGCACTCAATTCATAGCACTTAAAGTGATCGCAAAACAGCAGCGAGCTTTTTCTGCAGCAGCAAATATTTCACCAATAATTCGCTAAATTGGCCACACTTTTACGTTTTTGTTGTTTTTTGTTTGCGGCGAAATTGATGACCATTTTCATCGCGAAACTTATTCGCGATCGCTGCACGTCGATCGCAATAACTCGCACACGTTAATCACATTCTCGTCCAATTTCAAACATCCAATTCGACAAACTGATAATTGCATTACACACGCTTAAACACAAATTGCATCTTTCGAAAGAATATTTTTAAAACGTGAACATTTTTACAAATTCACATGCACGATTAACACAACACATACACATGCACACTTTTGTGAGTCGATTTGTTAAGCGAAATGCAAATCAATGCAACTGACATTAATTCGCATTCTCATTTTCGCAAAAATCAAAAATTGTCGACGAACACGATCAAATGAAATTGCGACCAAAATATTCAATTTTGTTTTGCAAAAATTTAATTAACATTTATATGGAAGCCATTCTGCAAACAATTTTCAAAAAATGGACTGCACACTCAACAGCCAAATTTATGCAACCACATTCACGCAAAGAGCCATATTTAATATAATATTTCTCGTTTCAATTCGTTTGACGAAAACAGTGCCTCCGAAAGACGTGATCGTAATCGATAAGGAAAGCGGTGCTCGTTTGCATACAGTTGCGGGTCCGTACAAAGAAGGCAGTGATTTGCGGCTCAAATGTGTTGCAATCGGCGGTAAGTATCATTTTTTAAGCCCATTTATTCGAATATTCGTTATTTGACTGCAACTGAAAGCGAGAGTAACGAAATGTGTTCTCATCGCTCTTTGCAAACAGCGACTTTCTGATGAGATTTCATTGTGATTGCTGCCACAAAATATTTGCTTTTTTGTTTGCGAAACTTCGAGTCGCAAAAATTTATCAATTTAAGGATTTAGTGAGACTTTTTCTCGAATTTCGCCTGTATATCAAGTAGATTCGCAATAAATCAAGCTCAGTGTTTGTCTGCGTGTGCTGTTCTCTTTTTTGCACACATTTGTGTACACACAACTTTTATGCAAAGAATCAGCGTGACAAGAAAAAAATTGTCTGAATTTGTGTGAACAACGCAATGATTTTGCAGGGAAGCCATCGCCGAGTCTGATTTGGTTTTTCGACAATCAAATGATTGATGACTCGTATTTCACTGAAAACACAACCGAAAACGTGGTCAACGAATTGCTGTTGAAGCAGTTAAAAAGAGATTTCGTCGATTCCGTCCTCAGTTGCAAAGCAGACAATTATTATTTACTTCCACCCATCTCAGCTTCTTTGCGCCTCGAAATTTATCGTAAGTATTATTTATTCGTGCTTCTTTTCTGTTCGTTTAAACGACGTGAAAATAGAGTCGTAAAGTTATAAACCGTAATCGGAGTCTTGCATTCTTTTGTTTTCATTCAAATAACATTATTCACGCACAGTTTCACTTGCAATACAGCCGAATATGCATGCGGCCACAAATTTCGCGAAACTTCGCAAGCGTCACCAAACACATTATTTTTGCTTAATATGTATTTACATATTTTTATGAGCAAAATATGAGTTGCAGAAACAAACGCAACTGATTCGTCGTCAAATAAAAGGAATAAAATGAATCAAAAACATTTTTCTTCTTCTAGTTACTATGTTTCATGCTATGCTCTTAATGATATTCGCTGATCAAAATTGGACTTCAATTTGAAAAACAATGTTAATAATTATAATAATTAAACTGAATTAAATAGTGAAACCTTCGTCTGTGGAAATAATATCGAAACGAGAGCAACAAACATATCATGTCGGTCGCAAGACGGACATTACTTGCGTAGCGAAAGGCTCGAAACCGTCGTCTAACATTACATGGCTGTTAGACAAGGAATATTTGAAGGAATTTCGGTGAGTGTCTTTTACTCGAAGAGATATAAATTGCAAGAGATGAACGAAGAGACGAGAATCGAGCGAATGCTGTTTACTAAACAAAACCGTTTGCCATGCATGTGAACGTTGCTCACTTCACTGTTGCAAAGTTTCATTGCATTTACACGCAACACAGAACAACGCATTCGACCGACGGAATCGTGACGACTTCAACATTGGCATACAATCCAAATCCATCGCACAATGGATCCAAATTGCAGTGCATTGCAGAAAATCCGCGACTTTTCAACACGAGTATCAGCGATTCGATGTTACTTAATATTTACTGTAAGCGCAAATTACGTATCAAATTCTTATATTTCTTTTTTGTTGTCGTTAATTGAATTAAGCAATAATCTAATTTCGACGCTACTTTCTTTGCTTATGTTACAGTTCGTCCTAAATTAAATTTAAGCCTGGCAAACGATACGAACAATATTTCGTTCGTGGTAAATGGCAGCAGAGCTGTGCTTGACTGCCACGTTGAAGCCAATCCGGCGATCACCGAAATTCATTGGTTATTTAACAGTAAACTGATTCTCAATTCCTCACAAGGTAACACGGTTAACATACACACTTACAGCCATTATTGCTCTCAATTACTGCATTAAAGTGCAAACACCTCTTTTCGCCGAGTTTAAAGAGTGAAAAAACTCATTTGAAGAAAGTTCGCGTTAAGTAATGGCATTTGTTTCTCGCAACAAAAAGCGAACTGCGAAATCAACATTATTCAATGCAAGTCAATAAGAAAGCGAGAATTGTTAGCACAGTTAATGGAATGCAACGCACAGAAATGCACCGTTACTGTGTTGCCAATGTGTGTTTCAACTATAAATTGTGATTTATTGCTAACGAATCGAATCGCATTCAAAATGACCTGAAATCTATCAAATTTGCTGTAAAGCGTACAAATGCATCGCGTTGCCTAATTTGCAAAGCGCATATTGTTTGAGTGCACTTCAATTCCGAATCAGTAAACAAATTTCGGTACTCTTTCAAACCATGAATAAAATCAATTACAATATTGTGTGTACTTTTAAATGCGACGTTGAAACGCATCGCTAATTATGTAGTTTTTCATCATCACGTTCGACTGTTTTAGCGGCTAAAAAATCAACTCGATTAATGCAATCAATGCAGTCTTCTGTGTTCTTGTTTTCAAATTTCATTTCGAATCATTTCGGCACATCTTTTGAAGTGATAATGAGCAGATATTTATAAATGAAATTTTCGAATAAAGCATCACTTGTTTGCATAGGAGTAACAACGAATTCGAGTCGCCTGGTGATAAACAGAAGCGATACTGCGAACGAAGGAAAGTACGAATGCATCGCAATGAACAGCGAAGGCAAAGCGAGAAGCAATCACTTATATCTCCATGTTTATTGTAAGTATACAGAATCAATTGCAACGTTTCACTGTTTCACAATACATCCGCGTAACAATCGAGTGTACAGCAGGTTCATACATGTTCTCAACTCAAGCATTGCACTCTTTTCGATATGTTCGTAAACAGTTAAGGCAACAAAAAGTAATCAGTGTGCGCTTTCGGTGATAAACTCGTGGCATCTTTTCTTTTCTCAGTCATCTTAGTTTCTCAGCGTTTTCTATCATTTCTCGAGTATAACTCAGTTAATCTCCATCTTTCGCGAACTCAATACACTTTCAGCGTTTTCTTATTGTTTTTAACTCTTTTTTCTCTTTTCGTGCTCTTATTCGTCGACTCATTTATTTGCACCCATATTTCCGGTGACAACAGTTAAACCGATGTGTGCGACGAACGCGACTCGCATTTACGAGTTGTCTATCGGCGAAATGGCCAACATTTCCTGCGATGTGAACGCTTCGCCGTCGAATGTGACGTTTAATTGGAAGTTTATGAATACAAGAGAAGAGCAGCGAAAAAGTGAAACTCATTCGAATGCTTTGTACGCAATGAACGCACAGCAAATAAAGTACAGTGTATCAACGGCCACAGATTACGGCACACTTTTTTGCGAGGCCAGTAATCGTGTTGGAAAAACACCGGAAATGTGCGCTTTTCGAATACTGCCGAGAAAAGGTAATCCAACGCATTCATTGCGGTCATCTTTGCAACTGCACTGCCTTCAAACTGTTCGCTTTCAGTGTTTTGCAGCGTACATTACATTACATCACAGTTAGTAAATACATTAATAAACAACGACAACATCATTATTACGTTTCTGTGTCTCATTTTCGCCAGGACACAAGCTCGACACATTTTTGATGTTTTCAGATGCATTTACAGTGTGAAAGAAAGGCAGTTATCTTGTACGAGCAAGAAGAAACGATACTTTCACATGTCAAACTGCATCGCGCAAATAAATATTTCATTTACACTGTGCGCACACAGACCGCTGTTTGCACCACTTTTTTGATAAATGCTCGGCAATCAAACAAAGAATGTACGGCGAACACATTGCATTCGAATTTCAATGTTATTATATATTATATCAAATACTTAAGAATAGCAAAACGTTTCTTTGGCATACGAAATGCTCATAATTCTTTATATTGCAAACACAATCTCATTTCATTTGCAAACTGTCAGTCGTTTCACGTTTTTCTTCATTTCTTTTCGTTTTAAAAAAGTCATCTTTAATAATTTCGCCGAGAAAAAGAAATAACAAATTTTGGCACATAAATTCGAGAAACAACGAGAATATAAATCAAATACGTGAGTCGAATGCGCGACACGTTTCATTGAAATGTTCGTAAATTAATTAAGAAATTATTCATTCCTTCTGTTAACTGATGCTCGAGCAGCGAGATCAAAGTATCAGATGAACGAATGCATCTTTCAACAAGCGAGACAGACAACAATAAAAATAAGAAACACGATCACTTAATCGTAAATTGTATATAATTTAAAGGAAATAAAGGAAAGCGAAAAAGAAGAAAAGAAAAGGTTTTCTCAGTGAAAGTTAGAGTTGCAAACAATATTTAATATTTTGCAATTGAAGCTGTTTTTCAAGAAATTTCTTTTTGCTTCAAACACTTGCAGCTCTTTTCGAAGAAAAATAAAACATAGAGTAATGTTTGTTGATAAGAAAGTCATCGTTTCGAGTGATGATATTCAGTTTAAAATTGAAAAGCAGTCACACACCGATGACTGACATAACACATTTGAGATATGAAAGCAGCGGTGAATGAGCGTGAAACGGAAACTGAATGCGATACTCGATGTGACTGCGAGTCACACACGCATTGCGATGCATTTGCATCTTCGTTCGTTAACTCAACAAATATTAAAAGCATTTTATTTCACTGTTTCGCAGCATTGCCAAAAGCGCCGAAAGATTGTGAAATTTACACGAATCGATCGCGAAATGCATTCCAAGTGAAATGTGTGCCTGTGAACCAGAACAACGGCAAGAGTCACAAATATTATTTGGAACTTTACGATCGGAAACGCAATGTGCAGTTCGCGACCGTCGAGCAACTCGATTCTCCTAGTTTCTCCGTTTCAAACACACACTTACCACAAAACGAGTCTTTTATTTTTGTAATTTATGCGAAAAACGAAAACGGAAAAAGTGCTGAAGTCGTTTTGAGTACGGAAACTGAGAAAATGATGCGTCGAAAAGCAGATATCGACGGTAATATTTTCAAAATTTTGCAGTGCTTCAAAGTCGCAGTGAACATTGTGCTTGTTTACTGCAGATTCAAGTTTGCTGAACGTACGACTGATTGCGATCTGGACTGTTGCGGCACTGGCAGTGGTTGCGATTGCGGTTACAGTCGGCGTCGCGGTGACCAACTGCGTTCGCAACTATTCATCGAGAAAAGAGTAAATAAAAGTCAATAAGACTATTCGTTAACGTCAGTTAACTTAGTAACTAATTTTTTCTCTCTTTTTGTGCTGCTTCTGTTCGCATCCTTATTTTCAGCACTAATTTACGGAAAAAAGAACCGAACAAAAAATTAGCCAACAATAAAACTCCAGATGTGATTCCTTTAAGAGCGGATACTTTGGGTGAGTTTTGTATCGATTAACTTTTTTCTTTGATTCGTTTGCAATATTTCGTTATTTCGTACCATTAATAAAATGCAATTTTTCTTTCTTTTTGTCATCGAATCGCGCCTCAAACACAGAGACAACTGTCAACTGCATCAACGAATGCAACGAGCAATGCATTCTCGACAAAAATGAGCAATTAAACGAGTCTCACGTACTCTGTTTAAGCAAACAAATGCAATACGATTTTATTGCGAATGCGAGCCACGCTGCAAATTATTTTATCGAAGTGCCCGACAGCGTAATTACAACGGTAACTTTTATTAATTTTTTCTCGCCATTCTGCGAACGCAATTAAGCGCTGCTAACTGACGGCTTGCGTCCAATTTAACCCTTTCTACTCTTTTGCACTCTTTCTAAACGCACTTTCTTTCTTTCGCTCCTTTCTTTGCGTTGCTCAACGAAAGGCCGCTGAATGCAACAACGAACAAAATTCAATATTTGCTTCGTTTTCGATTCCGAAATCATCATTCGATTCGCGACAGGATACATACAAACAACTCACTTCTGTATGTATTTACTTTTCCTTTCCATCTTATCCAAAGCATTCGTTTCCTCTGTTTGCGTTCAATCACAAACAAACTGACAATAAACAATTAAGCAACACAGCAAACAGCGAATGCTTGTAATTACATTAAACTAACAACATTTTAATTTTCACTCCGAAAAAATCCTTTCATTGCAAACACAATAATTATCGATAAAATCACATTGAAATCGAAACAACAACAATTTCTCGAGAAAATCTGCGAAATTATTCTGTTCAGGATTGTAGTTTAATATCCTTCTCTTCGCTTTTAATAATTTACAGAAATTCAAAATGCATACTTCTCGGCACAAAACTACAAACATCAGAAAAGTGGAAAACAAAAATCCAAAAAGCTTCAATTTTACATAATTTACTCAAAAATTTTAAACGTGAAAGCTTTTCGTATTGCATTTCTGAATATTGCATACATTTGCAATACTTGCTTTTTTCTCAATTGAGCTGAGTTCGAATTTAAATTCACACAAACAAAATGAATTTCAATCAAACATAAAATGTCGAGAAATCAATTAAAATCAAATATTTATAAGAGAAGCGAAAGGCGAAAACGAAACAGTTAAACATGAAAAGTTTTGTGTGTAAAAAAGTAATTTAAATGCATTACAGCAGCGAGTGCAGCGACATCTTTCAATTTACATAATAAACATTTTCAAAGTTTTGTTTGTGCACATCATTACTACAGATTACATAAGACATTTGCAATATTTAAACGCCATTAAACTCGCTTTGCAGATCGAAGAGGACGACGAAAATGAAAGGCTTACAATAAATTATTCAATGTCAACTACAGTATGACCCGAGGAAATGAACTCAACTCAATTTGATAAATATTACATTAAAAGTGCCTCATATTGCGAACTTCTTCAGACATTTTTATATTAAATCAGTGAACACAATATTATCTTAATTCAAGCAAGCATGTAACACGCCTTCATAAGCAAATTATGAATATTGCGAATGTATTCACTTACATTTCATATCCACCACAATCCGAAATCGATTTGAATCATTTTGCCTCAAATAAATTATTTCTCGTTATTTTCGTCGAAATTTCTTTTTTCTAAAGTTTATTCACGAATTTATAAAGTCTCAAATTTTCGGCGAAACGGTTTCACTGGCAGAAAAGTGAACTCACAAAATTCAACAATACATTGCAGCAGCAAATGACTGTGTTCGGTCTCCTAAACAACGTTTTCAGTTCAACTCGCAACAATTGTTGCAAAAGTTTGTTATTAAAGACCGCAGTTTAGCAACAAACGATGAATTTACTGTTCAAATATCACTTTCTCGCAGTTGCCTCATAAATCAGTTGAACTGAAAGCAATGTGAAATATGGCGTAAATCGGTTCATTATTGGCACCGAAACATTTCCGTATTTTATCGCACATTAGCGCAAATATTTAATGATACACGACACTCTTTGACGTAATGCCACTAAAATCGCGTAAATTAATGATAATTGAGAAACAAAAAAGTGTTTCACCGGTTTCCAGTTTTGCATAATTAATGCACACGCTTTGTTTGGTTTTTGTTACTTCATTTGCATTGTAAGCATCACTTTATTAACAAATAAAGAAACTCATCAAATAAACTCGTCAAACGAACTCATCTTAATTTCATGTATGATCTGTCATCAAAAGTAGATGTGATCCCAGTGTTGCCAAATGTAATGATGTTGATTTGCAATATTTATGACCAAGTTTGATGTCTCGATTCTCTTATCTTCCTGCAAATCGGCGACAAATAATTGAACGTCGCACATTTGACTCGAAATGAAACCGCAATGTTGGTCGTCGAAGCTAAAATTGAATGCATGCGAAATGTTGTCGTCGATTAACCCAATTTTAGCGATTTTTAATCGATTTAATATTCGAAGAGTGAACAAGTGCGGCAAGTTATTGATGCGACCTTTATGAACGAATCTTAGGAACAAGTGTCGAAGAAATGGTTTTTGAATAGCAGTGATTACAGTGTTCTCGAAGCGATCAATGCTGTCGTTGAGCGAAAGGTTAAGCAAATCCAAATTCGGCACATTTCGCAAGACGTGCACTAAAACGTGATCACTTACTTGTTCTCTGAAATGAAGCGACAAACTTTGTAAGCACGTCAACGACGGACTTGTGATCAAATCGCTTAACTGTACACACGGACAATTGAACAGTGACAAAACATTGAATCGATCGCCGTTGTGCAACAATTCGATCATTACTTGATTCGTCGGGATAACAATTGAATGTGAATTACCAGTAAAGTGCCATTTTACATATCGAACTCTTTCGCAAAGCACGCACACATTTCTCAGTAATTGGTCACTTGTGTTCTCTGCAAATGTCTTACATTTGTCTTTCTCTCGTTCTTTATAAGTAATCGATTGTAATGACTGCGATAAACGAGTGCATAAACGTAACGCGGCGGTAGACGTCAAATGAACGGTTCCGCAAATGGTCAGTTTCTGAAGAGCTGGAAGCGCGGCGAACAATTGTCCACTTAATTGTGCCTTTGTAATGAACAGCGCATTCACTTCGGTCTCATTGTAGAACAACTTTTGCAAACTATATTCACTGATATTGCGCTGAGAAATCCATAAATACTTAATATTCGGAAACATTTTCGGTACTGATGACAACGTTCTGTCGTTAATTTCGTAGTGATTCCACACTGCCAGTCTTTCAATTAGTGGCAACACAGGTTTCAGTTGCTCTCGAATCACTGACAGAGATGAGTGCAAAATAATGAATGGCGAGTGTGTTCCCTCATAAAACTCATAAATGTCTTCATCTTCTAATTCATCTCCGCTCAGAATAACAGATCCACTTTTCGCAATCGTTTCCAAATCACCAGATTCCATTAACGCACAATTCAACTCCGCTTTTAATAGCAAATTAACGATTGCAAAGCAGTCGTTCAATTTAACTTTTGTCGTCTGTCGATTGAATAAACAAAGCAATGCTGATTGTGTGCTGTTCATGCATTTTTATTGAAACTGTTTTAATAGAACTTTTACAACTTATTTGTTTGCTTCGAAAGGGTTACTCAAAACAATTTTAGATCACTGCTCGACAACAAAATAGCCTTTCAAACATAACAATTGTGCATTTAGTTCAATTCGAAAAATAAAAATTCATTGCAAATGAATGTCATAAGCGAAATAAAATTATTCATATCATTTAACAATGTTCGCTGGACAATGACCTCTTTGTTTCATTCAATTTGCGATTTATGCGATTCGCAAATCGAAGCATCCTTTATTAAATGCCACTTTTATTATTTTGTTGAACCATAATTGTGTTACACTTTGTAGTTACAGGTAAGTTCATCTTTTGCAACAAAACGCCGTTAGTCAGTTGTTATAAAAGATGCAATTACTATTGAAGCTAGAGTAAAAGTTCAATTTTCCCCTCGGATCACATTTTTCGGATGAAAAGTAAACGAGCAAACATTAACCAATATTTGACAAACGAAATCGATATCCACGCTTATTTCGAAAAGGACACATGTTCACCGAAATTTCATTGTACTTTGCTTTTCGTCGATATTTCTCACAATCAATGTTTGAAGCAATTATCGCACAATCGAGCATGCTATCAATGCAATGCGTGTCACTTTGTTAATGTGAATTAAATGTGAACAAACATGTGCGCCTCGAATGAAAAGTTCACTTTTTATTTCTCGATCCAAATACACACGACTTGACACTCACATCGTTCTCATATTTATTATCATTATTATTACACTTTATTTTTCTTTATACTTTGTATTTGAAACGAATGCACCTGAATTATGTTCACATAAAAAAGTTGTATTTTCTGTACCATTTTTGGTTGCCGCTTAATAATGTTGCGTTTCACAACAAATTAGATTCGCTGTTTTTATACCAATTCGTAATAAACGGGTTGAATTGTGGTAAAAAGTTGCTTCATTTAAAATTAATAACTCAATTGAATACAGTAATTCAATGAACTTGAATTTGGATCAAAATGAATGAGAACTTTCAAAGTTTCATTTTGAAGGATTACGCTTTTCTTATAAAACGTTATTTTTCTCGCTCTCCGAAAATAAATTCGCTATAATAAAGCGAAGGCTGAACATTGTTAATTAATAGAAATCTGTCATCCGAAAATAAGAAGTTTAATAACAAATCGGATGCAACTCTCTGTCAACTGTCTTTTCAAATGAATGCAATCACATGTAAATTGAGATGAATTCGTTTCTCTTTTTATTTCATTTTCCCGTTTTTAATCGCACAAAGAATGAAAACAGTCGACTTTGTTCAAATGTTAACGAACGTTCGTTTTCAAATTTTGTATTTTGCTTATTTAAACAGCATCTTTTGTTACCGCAAACAAGCAGTATAACAAAAAGTTGTAATTCGTGAGTTTCACTTTAATAGTGGTCACGAAATTGAATCAATCTTTATTGTGAACAGATAAATTTTTGGAAAAAATTTGAAAACAGTGTTATGCACGTTATTGTGAAAACTTAAGTGGAACCAAATTTTCGCTGAAACTGTTAGCCAGATAATCGTTATCTTTGAACAGGCATTACATTTCAATGCCAAAAGTGAACCGAGAAAATGTGTTTGAGTTATTGGCTACCTTTTTACTCAGCAATTCTTATAAACTTTACTTCCTTATTTTTTGGTACATTTTACTTCTTTTCACGGCAATAAATTCATTCCTTTTCAAATTTATTATAAATAAATTTAATAATTTAAATTGCAGTACTCGTCAAAAAATGACTGCAAATTATCATTTTTCGCTTTGTAATTCGACTGCAATTTATTTATTTGCATTCGAATAATTCAATTTGAATGTAAATCTGAACAAGGATTGAACACAGAACAGAATAATAGAAAAATTAATAAGAAAAAAGATGAAATTAAGAATTGTGTATTCAATTGCAGATTGCATGCGAAGCCAGTTTTTCAATGCATTCGTATACTAATATTTCAAGTGCATCTTTTCTCAATGTAAACACTTAAATCTCATTGTTGTTGTTTTTTGTGGTCAATTCTCATTCATTTCATAGAAGTGAGTACACAATTCGCTTCGTTATTTTTTACGTGTTCATAAATGAGCAGAAATTATTAAATATCGATCCAAATGTCGAAAGTTTGACGTTCTAAATAAATTTGATGTTTCAAAGAAAAGCGTTCGCGTTTTCAGGTCTCGCCTTAGAAAATCGGCATTGAATTGTTTGTCTGCCAAATGCTAAGTTTATATGTAACAGAGCATAACATGAATTAGTAAACAAGATTCGCTTAAGATGCAAGTTCAGGTCATTTCGATTCAATTTTTTAAATGTTTGCGGAAAAGTGCGCCTCTAAAATTAAAAGTTTCTCATCTTCGGCGAAGAACTTTTAGACGCTTTCAGTCCGTTACTTTGTATCCGAATTCGTTCTGCTTTTCACGTAATTTTCGTTGTTACACAAAACGTTGCGATCACGAATTGAACGTAATTGCGGTAAAATAATGAATTACTTCATTTACCAATCAATTACATAATTTTAAAAATGTGCACAAACTGAATTTTCAGAACACTGACGCTGTGTGCGTTAAAGAAGGGACGAAGAAAAAGCGAACGAAATTCAATTATAAAAGATGAAAGAATACAGAAATAAGGAATGGAGAGAAGAAGAAGAGAAGATTCGAGTTTGTAAACAATTAATGACTGCTGAACGTTCGCGAATGCCTCAGGACTGCGATTAATAACCGAATGGCACTCGTTTTGTGACTATTTTAAATGACAATTACGAGCCAAGCAATGCGTGTTCAATCGTAAATTCAAACTCTACTAAACTAATGAACTGTGTATGCTGTAATGAACTGCACTATGTTGCCAGCCATGTTACAATGTTTACAAAAGACGTTCTGTTATGTTCTAACTTTCAATGTTCACATTCATTCGCCTAATTGCCCACAAAATTCTAGTAAAAAATAATTGGCTTCGCTGCCTGTGGCGAAGCTGAGACTCTTTATTCTAATATTTATCTAACTAACTTTCATTTTTTATTTCTTATTTCAACGACAATAATTATAGCAGTCAACAAATATTTGCAGCATTTTGCTTCGCAGATATCAACGACCTTTTCTTTTAAATCTGTTCACTTTTTGTGAGCTTTACTTTCTTTAAAATGTGCAAAAAATGTTGAATCCGAGACAAGATGAATGCTACAGAATTCAATTGAATTCAATTGTTAAGCTTGAAATGCGACAAAAGTTTAATCGCAGTGAGAAAGTTTCCAGTAAATTATTCTTCGCCTTTAAAAAGCATTTTCCGAGAAAAAGTAATCATTTTTTAAAAGCGATGTTTGCTGAGTAATCAATGCGTACAGAGTTGTTAAGAAGAAGCCAAGTTTTCGCTCATTTCTCTGTTTGCTCATTACAATTACACGCTGTATTTCTTCACAAACTTACTAATTTCATATTTTGCTCAAATATAATTTTCTCATCCATTTTGTTTCTGAAAGAAACGTCGAATTGTTTCCAAGAAAGCCAACAACAAATGAACGCGAATCAACAAAGTATTATGAAATAGACAGAAATATGCAATATGTTGACTGACACATTATGCTAATTATACGTGATGCGTACGAATGTTTGAAACTCGTTTTTGAGTACAAAAGATGAAGAAAAGAAGAGAAGCAAAAAAAGTGGTCGAAGCGAACATTTCGCATTTGCTTTCTTCGCGCAATGAATGCAAAAGCAAATGGACTCACAAATCTTAAAATCAGTAAATCTTAATATTTTTAAACGCAATAATTTTCGGCCTGTTTTTGGCAAGCAGTGATCAAATGGTGACTGCATTCAATTAATCTTGCGCGTTGCTTGTCAATGAGAAGCGTTAAACGTTGTTTCGCCTCAAATGTATCCGCGTTTCTGGGAACGGCCGATCGCCGCACGGCTTCACTTGTTTTCTGCGTGCAACGTGTGTGCACTCACTGCTGGACACCGGCTATCGGTGGTTTGCATGACCAGTGCAAGTTTTTAGCTGCGAGGCAAACGAACGAGCAGCAAACGGCGAACAAACAAATTGCGTTTTTCGACGTTGAAGAGGCGAAAATAGCTGACATTTTTGCGTCCTTTTATAATATGTTTTTTGAACGCAACGCACCTGTGAATACGAACACTGGCACATCGCACATCTTTGCAATCGATTAATGTACACTTTTTATCATTTTTATTCTTCCTGAATTGGAGCAATGGAACGACACTAAAAAAAGCATAACGAATTACATTTCGAAAACAGAAATAACAGTTTGTTCGCATTCATATTTTAAAAGTCGAAAAATGTTTTCATTCATTCTTTTCTTCTCAATTCAAGTTCATTCTTTTTCTTGCTCTCTTTGTGAACGTTTTTTTATTGATCTTTAGAAACGACACAATTTACTTTTCTCATCTTTTAAAATGATTGCTTTTGCTTTGAGAAGCTGAGACACAACGTGTAACATGTTCGAGTGCAATGATTCTTTCATTGAAACAAAATTGTTCTTGAAAACAATGCTTCAAACATTTCAATT
>NCKV01000133.1:0-25850 GCA_003675905.2 Leptotrombidium deliense
GGTTGCGTTTTTCAAATGAGCGAAGAGAAAAGTGTTATAAATGTAAACAAGAAAGTGAAGTGGAATCGGTGTCTTGTTAAAGCATTTCACGATCAATACAGTGTTTGTGTGAGTGTGTCACTGTAGTTGTGCTTAAAAACAGACGGCAACAGTTAATTGTGTAGTTAGTTGCATTGCGAACATAGATTCATTGGACAGCTGTTGTCGCAGTCAACACATGCAAATTTTTTACAGTCAAATGTGTAAATGGTCTCACAATGGTTATGATTTGGAAATGAATACTTTTCGTTTCGTGCTTGTTTCATATTGTTTGAACTGAACTCGTCGACGCATATTTTAACGAAGGGCTGCGGTTCAACACCGTAAAAGTTCGTTAAATTTGGCCTCATTATTCTAAGTCTGCATAACAAGCATTAGCAGTGTTTGCGTTGTAAATGTTTATATGTGTTGAATGCGAATTACTTTTTCCTCTCGTCTTGTTCTCATCACGACACCACTGTTTTCATAACGAATTTTATTAAATATTTACGTGCGATACAATAATTTAAATGATGTTTTTTTTCATTCAATAAAAGGCGTTTAAATAAAGAAACAACTCGTGAAACTTACACTGAGTGTATTTTGTCTTTTTAAAGTTTCCGTTGAAGCAAGCATCCGTCCAAGAAATGGCAATAATGAGTAAGTACATGTCGCGCGGTGAACGCTTTGATTATAATTTATTCAATGAAAGCACAACGAGACTTTTATTTCCGACATTAAGTTTTGAATGTCGCAAAGACACGAGTTTGTAACAAATGCAGCGTTGTTCGACGTCAACGTCCGCATCCACAGCCACTTCCACATCACATACAAAACCAAAGCAAAACCTGACTCATTGCGATTAGACGCACAACTGTCTGTGAACAGACACAATGCAATTGGAAAGCGCTGCGAAAAAACTGTGAGACTTTACAAATACAACTGAATCCGGCTTCGGTTACGCAGGAAGTGACCCTATCACCTCTGAATGCGAATTCGAAAAATTGTTTCAAGTTTGCCATGAATTGATGCATTAACCAAAGACCTTCCGACAGTATTACATTCAGAGCTTCTTCTCCGCGCTTAACAATCAATAGCTGCACAATACTTCTCAGAAAACAATGCAAACACTGGTCGACCAGCTTTCAGTGTATCACCGCAGATATAAACGTTTACTTACTTTTCAACATTCAAACAATTTCGAAACTGTGTTGCGTATTCACTTCATTGACAACAGCTTGAAAGTACGGCATTCATTCGTAGAACACTCTATTTCTTTTGTTTTCAGAAAATCGACGAGAAACTGGCAGTGTTTTGCGTGAAAATTAAATGTCATCGCTGAAGATAAATAACACTGAAAATTAATTGATTGAAAGATATACAGAACTTCAAAAATTGATCCGTTTTGCTTTTACAGACTTTGCTGCTGTGCAATCAATATTTTACACGGACGGCGATTTCGATGACTACACAAACACATTAACTTGTTGTTATAAAGTTTACATTTTAGCATCGTAATTTGTTATCTTTAATTCACCGGCATTGAAAATGTGCAACTTGTAAAAAAATTAAAAATGTTTTGAAAATGTTGTGTGAAAAGTTGCAAAAATTTGAATCGAATGGTGAAAGTGACCGAAAAGCAAGTGACACAACAGTGGCAACCCTTGCTTTTGCGAAGCGTGCATTAATAAAATTGTAGCGCTTTTATATTCTACCATAATTGACAACTGAGAAGTAATTCTTCCTTTCGACGACAGGTCTTCAATTTTTGCTTCGAGTACTTTTAAACCGTAATTGAATAAGTAATGCATCGTTCGCAGGGAAAACGAAACCGTTGTTAACATTGGAGGGTAAAACAGGTCAAAAGAAATTATAGTGAGAATGCTGTACGAAACGAGATTCTCGTACAAATTGTGGATGGACAACTGTTATTACTTTGCATTGCTTCTTTGCAGTGTGTAACATATCATTGAATTCAGTAATGCGTTATTATCGAGTCAACAGTTGCAGTGTGAATTCGCTTTCTGTAGAAATGCAATCACTTCTTTGCAATACCGAAAAGGATGTTAAGACGTTCCTCGAACTCGTTGCGACTTTTATAAAAAGTGGAAATTTGCGAAATACTCATAAACAAATGTCGTAAAATGTGAAACTTTGTAGATACAATCCAAAGTTTGCAATAGTTTGAAAAAACGCAAAGGTGACCGCTGCGACGATCGAATATCTCGTATCACTTTGGGAACATTCACAGCGAGAAGCGGCGGTGAGTCGAGCCTTGTCTCTTGAAAAGTGAGCGATTGTCTCGAATAAAAACGAATCTCTCTTAAATTTAGAAATGCTCAGCCATCGGCAGTATTGAGAACGCAAAGAAATAAATGCTTGGAAAGCTTTAGTTGCGGAAATGAGCAAATAATCCATCGCACAGAATAGTAAAGGTTCTAGCTTCCTGATGCAGACATGCAAAGTCAGGAACAACGTTTACGGCTGGCACACAAGTACATCTAGTTTCACAGAAAAATGAATGCGGAATTTGGTTTTCGTGAAAGAAAGGACGAAGTACATTTAGTCGATATTGCCGGCTGCTGCATTGAAATGACTGCTAATCAGCGATGGCCGCAAAAGCAGCTCTTAGCAGCGAAAGCGTACTTCGCGAGTTGCGCTCGTGTTCAATTTGCTGCACAACATTGGCATCGTTGCGAAGCTCTTTTCAAAGTGGCTCTGTTCGCTGTTGACAGTGAAAGCAGTTGCGATGGCAATTAATAAGTTGCTTTATTAATTGGGGCGGCAATTAATGGTTAGTTGTGCGCTGCGAGCGATTCAAGACATTCGAGAGATTCATTTGCAAGCACTGCGAGCAGTGAAAGCATTAACGAAGACACGATGTTGCTTGTTTGCGAGATTCAGCTCATTACGAACTCACAGTCTGAGTTTAAGTCCTCTTTACGTCGCAGATAAAGCATAAACAAAGTCTTGGCGAAGTAATGAATTCTTCTTCGATCAGATATAAATGTGTATAAAAGAAAGTAGTTGAAAATTCACAGAAGAAGACAATTTCAAAGATTGCAGATCTATAGCAAGTGGAGAAAAGCAATGCTATAGGCGCCTGTGCAGTGTCTGTTTTCTGTAATTTACGAGCAGATGAAGAAGACTCGATTTACTTTTTTGTTGCTTAAGGCGTGAAGAAATGGGCGCCTTTCAGACTGACCTCGTGTACATGGAGGAGCCGAGAAGTGACAGGAGGTATACTCCTGATGAGTTGGGGGGAGGCTAAAACAAATATGAAACTGGAGTAGCAGTATACCTACCCTCTTGAAGCCACGGTGATAATTTAGATTGTGTCTGCATGAGTTTGACCATCTAATTTGGGCAGCCGAGTAAACGCAGCTCGTTCAGTTCATGATATCTTTGAAAGCCGCAGGCATCGCATACAATCTCATTCACAAAGGCACGAACTGCTTGCTCACTGCTCGCCATTCACTGCGCCCGCAATTGTAAAAAATCACTAATTTTGTGAAACTCGCTTCTCAGATATAATTTCGCTCGCTGTCGCGCTCGAGACATCCTGCGAGCACAGACCGCGTAATGCATCTATTTGCAAGCAGCATCTCACAACTGTGCGGATGTCGCCATCACGAGCACGGTTCTAAGATAATTGTGTCACTCGAATACTCGAGCAGCGAAGAAGGCGCATGACATTGATCACTGATCACAAAGATCTGCAAACTGAGCGCACGCAGTCGCCACAGGTCTGCAGTGACCGCCGACACTGCCGGATTGCGAGATGCTTTCGCTGCGTTGCCCACAGTGTTCACGAGACACTACCCTGCTGGGCATGCAGATCGTCACTGTTGTACAAACTTAATTACAGTGTTTTCTGCTGCCAGTGAATCACGGCTGAAACGGTCGAGAAACACTCGCAACGTTGCAAACGAGACACACACGAAAAGTGGTCGCAGCGATGATAGCCAGAGAAGAAAAGCGAAATCGGTGTATTGTCGAATGTTTATTGTAGAGCTATCAACAGAGACACTGATCATACATCGAATTGAATTGCAAATGAGATTCACTTTACAGCCAATTCATAACTATTACCGAGGTTCGCAGGACATCCTTTCAGAATGAAATTCTTCACGAAGCGACTGTCGTAGGAACAAACAAGCGATCGTTCGAATTCAACCCTTCGACCATTCTTTCGATATTCTTGAGTTCCGGGACAGGAGATCGCTCCGCAGAACCGGAACTCGAGAGTTGGCTCCCCGCTTCGTCGATAGCCAGTTTAACTGATATATTGCCTTCGTGCGGCGAACAATTATTATTGCTCAACGGAGACATAGAGTCATGATGTGTCGTGGAAGCGGGTGACGTTCCGTTCATCAGTTTTTCACCAGTTGCCGACCCGGTCGGCGAATGCGGTGCTAACACGCTGTTCGCTTGATTAAACAGTTGAGCGTTGGTGTTATTAAATAAGAACGGTCGAATACCGTACGGAAAAAATCTGTGCCCGAGTCCCGAAGCTGCTGCAGCGGCCGCAGCAGCCTTAAACCTCTCAGCCTGATGCGAGAGGGCCGCATTCACGATATCCCGATTACACGCGATGTCCGCAGGTTCGGGAAACGTTTTACTGGATGAGTCATTTAGTGATGGAGTTGCACGCACGTTGCTTGACTCACTGCTGGTTGCTGTCAAAGGCACATGATCCTGGCTGTTGGCCAGTCTCGTGTTGGTCAGGTCACCAATGTAGGCACTGAGCACTGCCCGCGGGTCGATACCCTTTATGTCCAAATCACTAGTCGCTGGCAAGGAACTTTGAGAAAGTCTCATCGCTGACGAGAAGTCCAGAGGATGGAACCCGAGAGGAGAGGCGAACAGCGGAAATGATACCGATGACGGCGGAAACGGAGATGAGCCACAACCGAAAGCTGAACTGCTGCACGCAGACGACGTCGAGCCTTGCTGGTGATGGTGTCCGATGAATGGTGACCAGGTTCCGCCGAGACTGGCTGCTGCAGCGGCCGAGAGTCTGGCCACTGCAGCCGCTTCTTCGGCAGCACTGTTTCCGGCGGGCAATGTTCCTGCACCCGAATTGGCGTACAGTCGTGGAATGACTGGCGGCAGTCCGTATAAGAAACTGCTGTTCAAGGAACCAGTGTAACTCAATTCGGGTGCACTGTGATCGCTGCACCGATCGCCGGCAGCGGTTGCACTTTTACTTCCTTCGTTGTCCTTTGCATCTGATTCTGCAAAGAAACAAACTGTGAAAACGGGTTCGATTGAGCAAATGGCTGCCTGGTCGCTGCCGTTGGCGATCCCACCTTTGCGTTTAAATAACAATTACGAGTGAAACACAAATAACGAAATTAGTTTGCATTCGTTTCCATTTAAAGTTGCGTTTAGCTCTTGAACGGCTCGCTCTGTTCTCGTGATGCTTGTCATGCTTTGCATACTTGTGTTGCACTCGTAATTAAGACTCAAATTTGTAGAAACGACGAAAGCAAACATATACGCAGTAATTAGTTTGTTGCTCAAAGAATGGCTCAGAAAAAAGTCTCCGCAAAGCGGAACGAGCAGTTATTGCATGGCTGACTGTTATTTTCAAAGTGAAAGACAAGAAGAGTGGAGGAGAGGCGAGAGCCACCCACAGCACGCTCTTAATCAGAGTGTACAAGGTTTGCATGTCTCCAAATTGTATAATGATCAGCTTTTCTTTCATACGATATGTAAATTAATGCATCGATGCTTCGGTGTTGTATCGCGTTACGCATTTTGCAGGCTTCGCGTCGACAACCGGCAAATTGCTGCGAACAAAGTCCGAACGTTGCCGATCTTTGCGATCATTGTACACGACGCGTTACATGTTTATTAAAGGCCGACTCGGCAATCGGAGAGCAGCTGATGAAATCGTAGAGAAGTGAGCGCTTAACAAGACTGAAAACGAGATGCGAACTGAAAACATATCTTAAACAGTCAACTGTTATCTGACCGAACTTGGCGCCGCGACCAGACAACACGAACGGTACTCGAGGCAATTAATTTGCGTATACGTTTCGCGTACATCACTCCATTCTCGGAACACACTTAATGAACGAGAAAATCTGAGTTTTGTCAATCTTCGGTCGCGTAAGCACTGCTGCAGTGACAGTCGTGTATCCTGCGTGTGTGATCGCTAATTTCAACGGCCTTTCCTAATTTGTAACCTATTTCAGAGTCGCTCACGGATGACTCGCAGTGCACAGCATTTGCATGGATGCGGGATGACGAGTCAAGACCACCGCAAGCATGAAAATCGCGGCAAGCAGAGCACACAGCATCCTGATCCCTGCCGCTCTCCGCTGCTGTTGCGGCAGCATTTGTCGAACGAAAAGCAAAACATATGCACTCGCTTGCATTAAATGAGTGAATAGATGAATGGGTGGGTTCTTGAAGGGACACTTTACTGTTTATGCAATCATGCAAAACAAGAGCAAAGATGAGCACAAACCGCATCCATTAGATTATTGCTATCATCCCTGCGATCCCTGTATGCAATTTCTCTGTCTTTGTGCAACTCATCCTCACAGTTAATGTGTACTCTGCTTCTCTCGACAATTAGATTAACGCAACAAAGCAAACATTGACAAACTTTCAGCTACCTTCTAGTTTTTCCACAGATGTGCCTGCAGAAGGTAATTTCCGTGCAGCGTTTCCAGCAGGAGATTCATCATCGATGTCTAACCGTTCGTCATCTTCGTCTGAGTAATCAGCAGCACCGGATTTGTCTCCATTATCTTTCAATTTATCCTGTTGTCCAGTAGAAGAACATAGATTTCGCATTTCACTATCGCTTTCGTAGGAAACCGATCTTCCAGGACTGGTCATCAGTGCTTGTCTGCGAGAAACAGAAACTAAGCGTTCGAATAACACAACGAAAGCTACTTTTTACTGCTTCTTCCGGCGCCGGTCTCTCGAAATCCTTTCGCGAACGGATTATTGTCGATTTTAAGCTTCGTAATCTGCACAAAATCGGTCACTGATCACTGATCAGGCTGATAGTGTGAAGCGAACTCACCTTTTCGTTTTGATAGGCAGTGACTGCGATGAACTCTGTCTCCTTAAATACGTAAGTTCTGAAAGTGCTATATGGCAACTTAATGAGGTCGTTCGCTCTGACTAGATGAAAGCGCGGCTGATACTTGTGCATCGAATTCAGTATCGTCTGAGACATTGAAGAGCATCGGTGATCAATGATTACGCTTTGTGAGAGAGAACTTACGAATCCGTGTTTGTCGGCGATGTTATTCGTTAGTTTTAGTTTGTGAAAGGAAACAGTTTTCTGCATCCACTGTTCGCCTGTGCTAGGCGAGTCTGGGTGAATGTACATTCGCTTCGGCATTTCTGGGTCCGCTTTGCCCGCCATCATCCAACGCGAATTATGGAATTTGTACCTGCAGTCGTCTGCAGCAACGATGTCCATCAACATGATGTACTTTGCTTTTTTGTCTAATCCCGAGACTCGCACTTTGAACGGCGGAAACATTCGTCTGCAAAAAAATACATGCTTACAATGGCGACTTATACGTGCTGGTGAAATGTGACAGCCTATACGCGGCATACGCGGCACTGAAAGCGGAGGTCAACTTTTTGCATCTATACACACCACGCTATATACCCATAGGGCTAGCGGCAGTCCTGCCCCTTGTTTTGTTAATAACCGTAGCCCCTGTAAGCCTGAGCACCACCCGAATTATGTCTAATCCGGTGTTCAATATGTGTACTACTTTTGTGTGAGAATTTGACAAGTAATAAAGCATATTTTCAATTGGCTGTGAACGTTGTTAGGGTTGGTTCTCGCGTACCTTAAATTATGCCCAAATTTCAGTGATATTCATAACTGCTCTGTGTTCGTCAACGAGAAGCGCACAATAAGACAACTGCACAACTACACAACACTCGTCTACTCGTCCGTAAAGTAAAGCAAACGTTCAATATAATAATAGCCCTCCTCATTTCTCATCTTTTGTTCTCATCGCTGCAAAGCCTTTTTTATGCTCGCAATAATCAATTCATATTTCTCAGGGAAACTAAATATCCAAATCCTGCTTTTAATACACTTAATACATGTCCTTTGTCTCTTTTGTTAATGGATTCATGTATGTATGCCTGTCTATGCCTTGTATGCCTCTATGATTTTCTCTCTGTTCACGTGAGCCGAAAATACAAGAAAACATATTTTTTCAGCTATTTTTCAATTATTTGCAACGACAGATGTGCTCAGTACGTTTAAAATCGAGTCCATTCTTTTCATTTTTCTGCGTGAATGACACTCGCAAGCAGTTCGCTCCATCTTCGAACACTATGGTCCGACTGGTGCATCACTGGTCTTCATTCACTGCTAATTATGTCTGCTTAACAATTAGCAACTGTGGCTAACTTGCCGCTGTGCGACTTGAGAAGCACGCATTCAGATGAGATGAGTATTGAAATAAAATACAGCAACGATAGCATCTAAATATAAGCGTGTTGAGAATCGGTTGTTGTTGCAAGCAACTTGTTATCAGCAACACCTTCCTTAGTTTCATACTTTCATCTTTTCTTGAATCGTGTGCATATCAATTGAAGATGTCTCTCGAGTTACGTCTGCTCGTCGAATGCATTGTTTCAACTATTCGTTGCCGTCAAAAGACTCATTGAAAGATGAATGCAGACAAACATTGCGTTCACGCACGATATACTGCACTTAAACCTCTTTTGCTTCACTTTCATTTCGCGAGAAACTAACGAAACTCAAGTAATCTGCCAATTATACTTTGAATTTCTATTAAATTCATTATTACGAAACATTCAACTTTTGAATGCGACTAAAGATTACATGAGTCGCATCGTATCACATGTCATTAATCCATTGTTGGCTGCATTCATTGATTCGCAGTAATCAGTAATGAGACGTTCGAATGTCGCGCGACTCGATCGTTTTGCAAATTCATAATTACTATCACAAAGCTTGATTAATGAATGCAAATGCGTTTCTTCGGTTTCTTCGTTCTCAATGCGATTTAATCTTTATTCTAATAGTAAAACAAAGCTCGCGATATATTTCATATTTTCATCAAACATTGAAAGAACAAAAGTGAATAGAATTGAATTGTAACTGAGCGCTAATTAAAACAAGTGATGTTCGTCTTCTTGCAATGTTGCACAATTGTGCATTTATAAAGTGACATTGTTCGTAGATCGTTATAATTTCGCAAAATAACAAAGCATCGAAAAACATATGAAAGTGAATCAATGCGAGAAGAATTGAAATAAGTGCTCGTAACGAAAGCAATCAATAGTCGCGTAAAAATGTCTGAAATGCGAGTGTATACAAACAATGAATTGTCAGTGTCGCCAAAAGCCACGAATTTGAGAATGAGTATCACAGTGACCACAATTGTGTTGGTCGCTGTTTCAACGTTTAGTCGTCTCAAACAAACACTTTGAAAGTGTGCGAAACTGTGAAACAACGTTTTGCCAGCGAAGCTCACTGGTATTGAAATGTTTGTCGCATTGTTTGTGTCGCGACGTGTCTGTCTCTGTTTGCGTTTATAGCAGTCGCAAAATTCACAAGTTTGTAACGAAACTGCTGCGAGACGAGATGCACTGCGAGTCAATCGAAACTGTTCGTTTACTGCACACTTTAAACGACGAGGCGTTTGCAGCGAAGATATTCAAAAACAAAAAGTGATGTTTGTCTGCGATTTGAGTTGCATTCAAAACAGAACGCAAAACGCTAATAACTTATAATTGTGGCCCATTTGAATGCGAATGTTTAGAACAGCGTTTCAGGCACGAGACGAGAGCAGTTGCAAACTTGCGAACGTTAATAATTCATGTGCTGCACAACTGATTGAGGAATCGGATGCGATACACCTGTTTGTCTGTTTGAATAGCTACTTTCGAGACGGTCTGCGAGTTCAGGAAAACATTTATAAAACATTTCATCGCCTCGTCAATTAATCAATGAAAATTAGAATCGCCTTCAGAAATGTGTACAACGCGATTATTAGAGTTTCACACCTGTTAACCTTAAACGCAATAACAGCAATTTGCTAGCAATGGCAACATTGCGTCTCTCGCTGCAATTCTCAGTACTCTACGAAAAGGAAACAGTTGAATACTTGGACACCAATCAACAGACAATGTCTTAATCAAACTCAAAGACGGTGAAAGGGCATCTACGCATAATAATTGAGTCAATCATTAAATAGTCATCAGCAGGGCTTTCACATTGCCTGTGAGCGCTATTTTGAATATTGAAAAAGCGATCGTTCGTTGCATCGTTTTATCACCATTGTCAATGTCGCACTGCTCTCTTCGACCACACATTATAACAAAATCGAGAAACAACGTGCGACACAATAATTGTCACAACTGTAATGATCAGAGTTCAATAAAAATATTTTCTTACTTTCTTTTCTAATACAGCAAAATGTATGCAAATGTTGAGCAGCAACAAAATGCTCAAGTCATCTTTCAGTTCTTTTCGACTTTTTTGGAAACATATCAGTTGCGACAATAACTAGCACGTTTATCTTTTTATCTGACATCATTGAATCGGCAAAATAATCCATGAAGAAATATGCAAACAAAATGAATAAAAAAGATGCTTGTAAATTGAGGGGCATAATTGCAATGGTTAAATTTAGTTTTATATGTGTTGAGTTGTGCAGCTGGAAACATTGTGGCTGAAAAGGACATTACTTTATACGAAGCGCAAGTGTTAAATGTGCATGTTTTCGCGACAATTATTAATGGCTATAATTTTGGTTGTCTTTTCGCTTTTGTAGTCTTGAAAAATGAAAGAGATTCATTTCGGAATTACAAGTGGTGAACAACGGAAGCAAACGACAAACAATTTGCATGAAGGGCTGCTCTGTTTTAATTGAATCAGAGCCACTTTTTGAGGTATTGGTAGTGAGAGTGGTGGGGGTCAGTGAATCGAGTGCTGCTTAATTTCGCGAAAATGCGCTGCTGGTCGCTTTGTTCGGATAAGAGGGTGATGCATATGGGTTGACATGGAGACCTTTACGACCCGATGCGATGATCGGTGCACTTGAGTGAGTACACTGCTATCGGCAGAGAAGTGTCCTCAATGGTGTCCTGAATGCAGTTCACCGCATAAACTACTAGTTTCTCTTAAATTATCATTCAGTCAATGCGGCGCCCAAACGGCGGCTCTCTGTGATCCTTGTATTAGGAATAAGTAACAGTGAGCGGTGATGTGTTGTCTCTACTGTTTGCTTCTTGCTGCAACTTGGTGTGCATCTCTTGCAACTCCTCGGGCTCTGACACACACATACACACAGCAGCGCAGTGCATACGGCTCACTGATTTTGCTGCACACCACTGAGACAAGCCGCAGTAATTGCATCTCTGATACGATTCGCATACATTCTCCGATTGTGACGATTGTCAGCGCTGCAATTGCGATGTGTGCTCACGATTGCTTGCGTTCGATTTCCCCTCAACTCTAACGACTCGACGACAAACTGAGGACAGTGACAGTTAACGCGCAACGAACACCGCACGGCAAAGCTCACTCGGCCGACACGACAAACATGAGTGTGTCATCGGATCGAATGCAGCCACTTTTGTGTGCCATGTCTTGTCATTCGTAACAAACATGATTCTAACATCACTGCAATTTAAAACATATGTGTGTGCGTTTGGAGCACTTAATGAAGTGTGTTTGCTTCGCATTCTGTGTTCAATATTTTATTGCTCAATAAGTTTAAAGACGAGTATTGATCGCAAGCAGAGCAGTCGAGAAGACCAGCAACAAAGCTTTGACAGTGGTGCAGCGTTGCACACAAACAGTGGCGCTTATCGCGAACGACGAGTGTGACGTGCCACAAACGAGACGAGGACCGAGCAAAGCAAGTGTCATTAATTCGGGTTCACCTGCATTCACTAGTTTTGTTTTATCTGCCCTCCTCTGCCATTACCTGGACTACTGCTCAACGACTGCCTCGACTATTACCTCAGCCATCTCCCGACTATTAGTGATCAGCGGTAGAAACCAATTTCCTCTGTCGACGTGACACCGGCACAATTGCTGCAAGACAAGGCAGATGCTGCAAACGCTCGCAATCACTTTCCGTTGTCTGGCCAATTGTGTGCAGGCAATCGCCTATACGCAATGAACAGCACACTGTGCTATACACTTACACCAACTGTGTAACAGTTAACTGTTGTTCGCTGCAGCGACTAATCGCTTATCCATAGACACGCATTTCCTTTGCGGCTGTGCACCGTTGAGCCTGAGGCAACGGCGACGCGGTATCGGACTCAGTCTCCGCGAGTACTTCGCATCATCAAAGTCGTAATGGCTACAGTATACCGTTTGCCCTCTGTTTGTGTACACAGCATTGTTCTCTACGTTCTGTGTGGTCGTTGGGATGTGCTCACAATTAACATTCCTTAAACATGCAAACCTTGATTAAAATATCGTTTGTTGACGTGATTCATTAGATGCACGTTGGATGCACGTCACCACCATTACGTCAGGCGCGCCCGAAGCGATCGTCGAACGAGTGAACGAGCTTTCAGCGATCGCACAGCAATCGTGGCAAGCGAGTACAACGTTTTGCAACTATAATTTGCAGTGAATACGTATTCATTGAGAAGAAAGCAAGAAAGCTAAATGCTAAGGAGTGGCACACACTTCGCAATTTATACAATTTATAATCAGCATTGTTACAGCAAATAACAGCATCTAACAGGATGTGATTCATGAGATGCACGTCTCACTGCGGATCCGATGCCCTGTTTCGCTGGTATCACTCACATCACTTGCATCGCACTCATCTCGATTACTGTCTTTACGATACATTTGTGAAAAGGTCTCAATTTGCAGTGAAACGGCTTCGCGATGTAACACTGAAACCGCAGTGAATTGCCAACGCCGAACATGCAGCGAATAGAATAACGAATATGCATATAATATATATACACACACGCAGTACACTTGTATACGCAAATATACGTAAACTGCTTTCATATAACGGCTTTTGTACGAATGCAACGCAGAGTCGAGCCATTATCACGCAATATTCATCACAATTTAGTGTCATGCAAAACACCTCTTCTTTGCGTTCTCGAAAAACAAAACCAATAATAATAAAGAAGTCTGCGTGCTTCCATGTGTTTGTACACTTCGCAGTCAATTTCGCAAAGTTCGCTGACGACATGCAAATGGCAACGGCGACAACAATGAGACGCACTCATTGAACCAGTGATGCCGTCGAAGCGATCAAAGTGACCACTGTTCTCGACGGGGTTCAAAGAGCTGCACAATTATTCACCGCTTACGCCGGACTCGCAAGTTTGGCACGTCTCGTTGACCGTTGTGCGGCCGTTGTTTCGCAAATGTGTTTAAAACAAGAAAGCAAACAATAAGTGTCGCCAACGCTGCAGTCCGAGTTACTACTCTATACTGGCCTATTAGCGTTCGCGTAGCCATCGGCTGTTTGCACAACTCGTCAGGAGAGTCAAGGAAATTGAAGGGCTTGGTTCGCAAAAATGATAACTTTGCGCTTTAAGCATATTTGTATAGGCCCTGCTTCGCTCGCGATCCATTGTCTGTCTGTATCAAGTGTGGACATAATATTCGATATCGCATCTCTGCTCGACTATAGAGCAGTTATAGGAAGTCGCACTGTTTACTCGCAATGCACGCATTTTACAGTCCACCTCCGGTCACAGACCACTTCGGAGACAGTCGACGCTCGGCAGACACGAACCGCGCGAACAGCAGACTGCGTTCGCTTTCAGTGCGTTCCGACGTCGTCACTGAGTTCGCATTTCGCAGTGCAGCGTTTCGATGTGATCAGAAGAAGCGAAGCGAAAAGCGCACCTGAAGGATGTGAACATTGTGAACGTATAGAATTCATAAGTTGGATGGGGGGACGAGTGACTGCCCTAATAGCGAATGCCCTTCGGCCTGTTCAAAGCAATCGTTTGCAGATCGTTGTCGAGATCGCTGCTCAATGTTCGCACAATTACTGCACAGTTGCCAACGATTACAGAAGTATTGCAGAACGATTGCAGAAAGCAGCGTTTTCAGACTTTGCATTCAGAAGCAAAGGTGTGCGACTGTTGGCCGCATTAATCAACAATTATTCGCGTCGTTGTAATTAAAGTACGCATTCAAATTTCGAATGAAGTTCGCTGTTTGTTTTTGCTCGAAGACGTATCGAGTGTCAACCGCGGCCTGAGAGTCACAATGTCTGCGTTGCGTTGCGCTTATTAGAGAAACCGGCGGTCACTGGCAAAGAGCAGAGAACAGCAAGTTGCGGTGTAATGAAAGAGGAGCGCAGCGAGATTTAGTCGTCTTAAGTCAAATGGGCGACAGACAGTAATATGTGAGCCTGTCTCCTGCAGAACAATGACGGGATTGTGAACATTGTGCAGCTCGCGAACAGCCCGCAAAGCTTGTCACCTAAAGCTGCATTCGTCCGAAAAGCAGTCGGAATTCGCAATTCGTTATTTCCTCTCCGCTTCTCAGTAAAGATGAGATCTGTTATTGCGACGCTTGTCTCACTTAAACAGCGATCACCGAGACGCGAGAGACGAGCGGACAGTGACAGCAGACACAGGAGACACTCACCTTCCAGATTTTGTGATAACCATCTCAGTGCCCAACGTATGAAACCTTTCCCAGAGATCTTTAGACTCTAGGCTCACTTTCGGGTCATCTTCGACGCCGTCGTCTTCAGGTTCAAATGGTCGCACAGCGGGACCTGCTAGTGAGTGAGACGCCAACACGTCTTCCGCGGTGATTATCGGAGAAGTGGCTGCGAACGCGGGTGACATTTGTGTCGGCAGTTTCCCGAACAAAGCCGGCATCGGACCAAACGCCGCTAACGCGCTGAAGTACGCCGACTGACTTGGTTGTGGCCCTCTGTAATTGAAGTCTGACGGTCGCAGAAGGAAAGGCTGCTGATAAGCCATTTCACCGAATTCGTTTGCTGGACAAGGCTCTACATTCAGACTAAATTTCATGGGGACGACAAACGAGCGCCAGTCTCCAGTGTCTCCAGTCTGTTCTGCGGCCAAAGAGCACGACGCGAAACACGCTCGCACAGTCCTGGAGAACGCCGGTTGTCAGTGGTCACAAACACACTGCGACCGCTGCGATGCTCAACGATGTCTGTTTGAAGCACACTGTGAGCGCGACATTGAGTACACACAGAGATATAGAGCCGAAAGTGGCAGAGTGGCAACGAGTGACCGAGTGTCTGCGGAGATGCGAAGCTCGTCAAGGCTCACGTGCGAATCTTTGGTACGAAACTGTGAACAGTAATACAAAAACTGTTAGAGGCTGCTGTTTACGTGTTACTAAGCAGGTTTCATTGTGCCCATCGGAATTGCTGGAGGCGAGAGACGTGGCAGCCGACGGTGTCAGCCAATAAAACGAATACTCACCATTTGCTGATCGAATGTGGCTGCCTTTCGGGTGGAGTGTCGCAGTTGCTTCACTCACTGCTGCTTCGCGACCACCGCCGCTCTCTTCACTCCTCTCCGACAAGCATCTTCCACTCTCCAGTATTGCAGCGTTCGAGTGATGCTTCCTCTCGAGTCGCACGCTTCTCCGCTCTTTGTTACTAACCGAGTATTGCGTCGATACAAGCATCGCTGCGAGCAGCAGGAGAGTAGAGATGAGCAGACATACGAGCACTAATCTTGTTTAAAGAGCACGCATCGCTGCGTAAGCATCGCATGCAATGCTTACTGTCATCTCCATCCTCTCGCTGTTCACCTCTTCGCAGATATTATTTAATTATTGCGAATCCGATGCGATCACACAACGATCGCATCTCGATCGACACTCGAGCACACAGTCACCTTTGCGACCCTTATTTCTGTGATTAATTGTCGCTTGAAATGATTGCTTGCAACGAGTGCAGCTACGCAACAAAAAACAGAAGCTTGCACTAGCCATGTTTCCACACAATGCGCACACAATGGAACAAGCATTGTCGCATTCACGAGATTGTTTTCTTTTGTAAACAACGGCGATTTTTACGCAAATATGAGTTAATTACAATGCAATTGAATAGAAGCGAATGTAAACGAATAGAAACGATCACTGCTTTAGTGATTCGCGACAAAAATGGTTATTAGTTGAATGCAAACAAAGAGTTCTCATTGAGAGCGCGTTCATCGCATGCACAGTGTGCACATAATTGATGTTTGTTATCCAACAAATTCAACTCCGTAATTATTGCGTGTTTAGCGATCGCAGCGTTTGTCCGTTGCCACACACAGACACACGTACATTCTTCCACAGGCTGTGCAGCGGCTGCATATCAGCGATAGCCATCACTCTTTACTCTTGCAGTTAATGATTATTACGTAAAAAGTCTTATTTGAGAATCGCGATTTGCAGATAAGCAGTTCTCACAACGAAGCAACGCAGGAACCGCATTCCTGGTTGTGAGTACTAGCATGGTTACCTGCTATCGATCGCCACGAAAGACGTTTTCAATTTGCAGCGAGATCTGCGAGGAGTACGAGTGCGGCTTTACAACTGATACGGACTGTTCATTGAAATGTACTGCTAAGCTGCCGATTAAACGCTGTGTTGTCAGCTGTATGTTAATTCATTGATTATTCAACAACCATTAGAATCACTCCCATCTAATTACGAGTAATCACCGTTTTTAAACAAGTTAAGCCCGAAGCGATTCCTCAACGTACACATTAACAGCGCACACAGCGTAGACACAATTTGGTAGTACACAAGTCTAGTAGTCGTGTTCTTCACTCCCAAGCAATTTACTCTCTATTAGTGAGTGCAGTCCTTAGAGTCGACCAGAAATTAAGCTTTCATCGAGACTCGAAGCAATCCATAAAAGCTAACGATTACTTAGCCAGTATTGCGACTGCAGTGCTCGCAATCAGCGAATATTCAATAATCGACATTTGCACAATATTCGCGATCTGCCATAAATGGCGAAATACGACAATTTCAGCACCTTTCGCGCAAATGCACCACAAATATAGGGTCAATCGGTGCGACCAGCGACTCCGGAGACTGGCAGCGATTGCGAAAATGGCCTCGAAACGTGCAGTATTTGTGATTCGTTGCATCTGCTCTATATTGGTTCGATGATAGATTCGTGTGCAGTGCCGAGTTTTTATTCATTTGATGTCCTTAAAGCGCACTTATTTCGTTTATTCGTATCCTGCTGTAAACAAAATTTGTTCTTCGCACGCAAAAAGCGAATGACGTCCATTTGAAGCGATCGCGGTTCGCGAAGCGTACAAGTGTATCGTTCGTAAACAGCACCTCTGTGATCATGTGTAGCACACTCTAGAAGTAATCTCTAGAAAGTAATGAGTCTTAATTCGCGACAAGCATCGTTCTCATCCTTCGCCACTGCTCGCCAACTGTTCAGAGCCGTTTGCTCACTTTATGCAAATCGAACTCTGGCCAACTATTATTACTTCCTTTGTACTGAGAAACACAAATTTGGTGATCATTATAATCACGAAGACGTAGACAAATGTTTACTGAATTTAGCATAAAGACTAATGTTTTCGAAGTAATTATGGTTTTCACGAGAATAAAATATGGACAAAAGCCAAAAAAGCAGCATTTTTTATTCGATGTGGTGAACAGTGAACGCAACGCAACGTTGCTGTGTTCGCTGCTTTCCGTGTGTTCTTCTGGTGTTCAATGCGTTCGAAGCATTCATTGAATAGATTGCGAGTGAATGCATTGAATGCATTCGATGCTCTCAGCGCTCGCAAAGCGATGTGATTACGCAAACGTGTATAGGACGTAATTGCTGTTGAGGCATTAAAAAATCAACTTTTGGGTGGCATTTAGCATCGCATAAAACCTATAATTACTGATCGACTCGAATATTATGAGTATTAAGAATCGAGTCTGTGTGTGATCAGAGTTAATGTCCTCCGCTCGTTACACCAATGATTGATACCAATTTATGTGTTAACACTAAATTCCATCAGATTTATACATCTTCATTATAACCAGTTCTCGATCCGATATTCGTGTCAATTTTTTACCAACCATTCAATTACGCTTTCTTCGAGTTGCTTCGAGTGCGAAGAACAAAGAATGCGACTCACTGCCAAATTCAATATTAAAAACCGCGGGAGCACCGAATCAGCGTTCTTTCGAATCGCTTTTATTTTAAAACCGAAACCACGTTAAAAGAGGAAACGTACTATTATCAAATAAAGTAATTTTTTACAAAGCACAGTTTGTCTACAAAAGGACGGCTGTACGAAGGTTTGTCGACGACAGGAGTTAATCTTGAGGCCACACACAGGGTGGTCATAGGATAGTTTCTGAGAATCTCATTACGTCGAATGCTGAGCACACCAAACGCATCGAATACATCGAATCGCAGGCAAAGTAATTACCGGGCAAACAAATATAATCGTTACCTATAAACAGTTTACGTCTATTCCTGAATCACGTTCTCACTGCAAGTGTTGCAGGCTATTCGCAGAGCGCAGTCCGCAGCATCCGAACTCTGCGAGCACTGCGAGTGAGTGACATCACTCCACTGTCGTCTTAGCGAAAAACATTCTCAATTAACTCTGCTATCGATCTGAATGGCGTTTCATGCAGCAATCGACGAACACGCTTCGCTTGATAACCGCACACTGCACAATTACTCGCAGACTGCGCGAGAAGACGCGATAACTTTAATGCATCTGCAGATGCTTGCCGAGCGATTCCGATCGCTGTCCGAACACACGCGAACCAATCGTATCTCACAACTGCTCAATAACTGCTTCATGCGAGCGAAATCTAATCTTAAACATTGTGGTTTCGACGTCGCACACATCGCTCAGGGAACATTGCGACGCGTGACAAATGTTGCTTCAATAAATGCGAGCTATTCGTGTCCAAATTGCGGCTCAAATATTCAAAAATTGCTGCAATGTTGTGTCATCGCAGCGAAAACACGCATCACTTTAATTATTTACATAATACAAGCATATTACACAACATCGCATCCCTACGAGCAGAGCACCCTTAATGACGGCTAATATCTATTTCAGGCCTCAGATAACTTTTGCTCCTCCGAGACACACAACACAAAATGCATTCATTTTTAATACATTCAATGACGCAATAATGCAATAATCGCAAACGTCCATTCATAACAATGCTTTTGCTCTCATCGCCGACGTTTTTGCCAGCTTTGCATCTATTTTCTCCAATCAACAATACAACATCTATATTCTCACACATTTACACAAAGTTAAGGTCCAACTCATTTTGCGAAGCTCTGCTTGTCAATCTATTTCGAAAACCTTTTTGTCTCTTACACTAATTCAATTTTCCAAAAATTAACTATTCGTTAGAATGTGTCATAAGTTAAATAACAAATTCATGTACCTCATACACACTTTAGTTATACTTTCACTCATTCCACTAACAATGATATGCACACGATGCAATGATCACAATGATGCAAAATTTCTCTTTAGAAAATTACCAATTACCAGTTGGCCCGTATTCGTCGTGTATCACTTGTGATGTAATTTCATTATTTCACATCTTCTCATTAAGTGCAGAAATAAAATTATTCAAATTTAGAACTAGAGAATAAGGATCGATCATTTATTCAC
Organism: Leptotrombidium deliense; assembly: GCA_003675905.2. NCBI lineage: Eukaryota > Metazoa > Arthropoda > Arachnida > Trombidiformes > Trombiculidae > Leptotrombidium > Leptotrombidium deliense. The sequence continues at coordinate 19,651 of NCKV01000133.1, forward strand.
TTGCACTTGCTAAGAATAGCAAATACATTTAATTCCGAAGTAAAGTTAACGCTCAGACTATAATTTTCTAGTTAAGTAATAACGTATAAACATATTTATTCAAATGTATTTAATTAAGGATCAAATACGAACTTATTTCTGACAACGCTTGTACTGAATTAATTGGATTAAAATATTACTTTTTAGGTGAAATTTTCATGTTAACAATTACATTTGTCAATCATCTACGAATATTTCAAATTTTGTATTTCTCCGCTGTCACGTTGTTCACGTCTCTGTTCACGCTTTCATTTCACTCAAAAATAGAAGACAGTAAATGTAACAAAAGGTTGTTTGTGCAAACATGTACTCTAAACAGTATTCTTCAACAAAATTCACTTTAGAAATTTTATCTTATTTTTTGGTGACAATGTATTCTAAACGAAAAAATGAGACGAAAAGTTGAAATTCACTTTGTTGTGTAGCTTTGGACAGGAAACAGTTGCGTATTTTTGTTATTTCGTCTGTAAAACCTTGTAAATTAGAACAGAACGATTTCGTTATTCAGAACTGTGCAAAATTGAAAAACTGTGAAACGCATTCGGAAAAAAATTATTTTCATGTAAAGTGGTGGTAGAAATGTCGCAATAAATTTGTTTATCGATGTATCTTATAATTTTTTAACATGCTAGTCTATCGCAATGTGTCAATTTACGGTGTTTGTTAAAAACTTCGATGCATTATTTATTTCTATAATAATAAAAATTGAACATAACTGAGGAATGCGATTTTGATTCACAAAGAACATTATTTTGTTAATCGTTCATAAATTGAAGAGGATCATGTTTTTTAATCGTTCATATTTTAATCGGGTTGCACAGTGTTGTAGGTTTTCATTTTTCAAGAGTTTCACATTTTTAAAGCTATACTTTCAATTTGAAACGCTGATATCGAGAAGCGCTTCGAAATTGTTTAACGTTTTAATTAAGTGAATATTTAAAATTTTCATATGTTTATGTTTTATGAGAAAAAAAGAATAAACATATGGTCAGTGTACAATTCTGAGAAGTTTATTATAAAAATCTTTTAAGGATATGCCTTTATAATAATTACTTGTTAAAGTACTATACTATATATTATTCTCACACACTATGCAAATTATACGGCGTTAGTTAACATTACAGAATCACTGTGCATGAGCAATATTTTAGTGCTCGCAAATAGGAATTCTCACTCCAACTTACTGATAAGAAAATTACGATTTTTGTGCCATAAAAATCTTGTATAACATTGACGAAGCTTTAATGATTAAAAACCAATCAATTTTGACGAGAAAAATTTTCCTTATGCACAAACGTTTTCCAACATGTTTTTTACATATCGTCATAAGACAAACAAACGAGACATTTATTATGTTTGACTCTCTGTAGAGACTATTGCGTTTCGATTCGTTGAAACATTTCAATATTAGTTACCAAAGGATTCGTTGTCAGTATCAACGATAACTTTGGTTAGCACGCGACAGCAATGTTTCTATAATTTAAATGAAAACAATTTTTGAGTTGAGTTTTACGAAATTTGCCAGAAATATCTGCTTGCACATGTATAAGATTTCAATATGTGATCAAAATTGATGAACCGCGAAAGTGTTTCTTCTTACAAACACTATGTGAAACATATTGGCTTTTATCGTTCACTTCTGCTAATTTTATTCACAAGTCTTCGGCATTTTTTTGTAGACTTATAGATACAGACACGCGATGTATAGAGACAATGTTGTACACTTTTCGTTAAACTATCTGCCTGAATCATTTCCGAAATTCCTCCTCGAGCCGTGCAGTTGCACAATTGTTAGTAACCTGAGTTATTAATTGGCTGCTGAACACTAAGCGTTAAATAGAAAGAATTACAATTCTAAAGTCTTAAATTCTAAAATTATATCAATTCAAAAGATGAGTGATATTTCTAAGGTGCCATAAACGAAAACACCGCTTTTGGATAAATTTTTCCCCCAAAACTGCTACAAACTTGTGTACCAAAGCATAATGCTTGCAAATGATATGTTTAGAAAATTGGTCCACTCGTCAGCCGAAATAACCAAATTTCACTTTTTGAATCGTGAAACACTTGAAGCTGAATTTTGATCATTGAACACAATTCGCGTTAAATCACTACGTTTAAATGCGTTGACAGCATTAAGTTATCAAACTGCTTTAGATGAGTTTTAACAACGTCCAAATCAACATGAAATTGCTTTAATCATGATAATTATGAAATACATATGCTAAGTTGTTTATTTAAATTAGTTATTTAATATTTTTTCGTTGATGAAAAACTTTTACTAAAATGAAACATGAAAGAAATTTAATTTAAATGAAATGACTTTCACATTAATCACTTGAAGACAGTCAACAGCGGCATTTATACGGCATTTATAAAGTTTTCGACAAAATAACAAGTATAAATCTTAATGTGTTAACATTTGTTCATCTAAAATTGCAAGTTGCACCCGTGGCAAAAATTATAAGAGCAAAAAAAATGTGATAAAACAAAAACAAAAACACGCTTTATTAGACATTAATTTACTGGACAAAAGTGGTCTAATCAAATTGCTTATTTTACACATTTAAGGACGTATTTTCGAGAAAAATTATTCTCAACGAGCGTTTATTTCGAAAGTTGAGGTTTTCCCATCAAACTCATCAACATTTCGTTGAAAAATTGTCCTGCATAACGCAATTTGAAATTATCATATTTATGAAATTGTGTCGGAAATTGATCATTCAAAGCCCCAAATAGATAGGAATTATTTAGAATCCAACTCCTACAAATCGACATTCCTTATTTATGAATCATTCTTTTTTTCACAAAATGACCCTAAGTATATTCTCTGATACCATAATTTGAGTCTTATGTGAGACATTAATTATTAATTGTTAATGTGTCAAAAATGAAAGGTGATTGTGCAAAAGTTAAGCATGCAAAACTTGTACATTGATGATGTTGCATTTAATAGAATATATACATTCTAAAGTTTAAGCCTTAAAATAGAGTACTGCATTTGAGGAATGGCCTGTTTTATACAAAATTAAAACCACTTTTAACATCTTTTGTACTACCTCGCACATGTCAGAATAATTGACAATTGTGAGTTCCACATTTTTGGAAAGTGAACGTTGTGGCGGACTACAGGCATGTCGCTAGATGCGAGATAGTACGGTGTGTATTATTACTATTTTGACGTCCCACAATTTTGTGGAACACTAGAGAACAAATTAAATAGTGACATATAAAAAGTGTTAAATTCAAAAAGTGATATTAATGCAAAAGATGTGATTTTTTTATTAAAAAATTGAAAAAAGACCGATATTAGGTTTTCTGTGAAATTATGTTGTATTCAATTTTTTTAAAATTAATTTAGTTGTAAATAGATTCTGACATTTGTCACAATGAAAGTGAAAATTTTGCCACCGAATTATGTTAACTAGTGTAATTGTATAAAGTGAACAAAGAAAATAAAAAATGAATTTCTAAGAAACGTGAATTATGCATATGGGTCTGCAGCATTTGACATACATTAGATAACATCATTAAATGTAATATTAGTCAATTTGTTGATCGTCAAACATATGTGGCCTTAAAAACTGCGCTTGATCAAATTCGAAAATTGTAAATTCAGTTCCCTTACTCCACTTTTAACGACGTCTGATCACGTTAACTTTACAATGTGCTTACTCGAATAGTATGACATGTTACTCGTGATAGTGGTGGATTGGACCAGGTGTCAGTGTAATTCGAATTAACTGATATGTCGTTAAATGTTACGATATAAAATTGAATTATGTGTAAAATTTGGTGAAATTCAATTTATACTGTCAGCCATTATTTGTAATAAAAATTCAAATCGAATCGAATTTGTGGTAAATGATACCAAATGATTTAATGATTAAATCTTTTTATTGGTTGACTGTTTGTTAAAATATGAAAAGTTGACTCTTCATTAAAAATTGAGAAGTTTACTTAGATAACATTTTAACAATTGACTTTTTCGATTTTTTCGAAGTCCACAAATACTGAATGAAACTCTCAAAGTTTGCACATCTTAATTTAAAAAATTGATGTTCAGTCTATAAGGACACATAATAAGGGACATTATAATTGTTATGTCACACTATCCGAGTTAGTACGGTAAATACATTGTGTGAATACGTACGAAATGTATCATTACAACGATTTTTAACTAAAGAAACAATAATTTTTGATTGAAAAATGAAAATAACGTATGTATTTCGACTTACACTATCTTTTGTATTTTTGGTTACTGTAAATTATTTCTCAACGAAAGTGATGACGTCTTGCTGAAGAAGATGTTAAAAGCTATTGTTTTAATTATAGTCACATCAGCTTTTACGTTATTTAGGTAAAATATTTTGGTGCATTTAGTGTTTTACTAATTTCGCGTATGACATTTAAATGAGATGCGAAATTGGAAATTTTAAAGAAGCAGATTGCATTATTTTTTAGTGTGCGGTTCAGTGTTTGTTCAGTAACATAATGCGAACAATAAACAAATATTTATTGCAACAATTGCGTAATTGCAGTAGCAGATATTTGTTAAACTTGTGTCAAAATCACGAAAAAAAATTTAATTCAAGAAAGTGTTGCGAAAAGATACGATGGATTTGATGAGTAATTTTAGTTTATACAAGTTGAAGGCATTGTTAACGTTGTTCTATATGACAGGTAAAGTATTGAACATTATTCCGGTCACATTTGCGAAACAATTGTAGCTCTCTTTTCATTGGCTTGCAAATGAAAATATAATTTAAAGCAGCGATACGAACAACAGCAATGGACGACACATTCAATCGACAATAAACGCTCTCTGTTAGAATAAGCTTTTATAGCTCTTTTTTGCATTTCTTTTCCACAAACATTTCCAATATCAATTCTGCAAATATCAGATCAGCACACAATTTAATTTTCGCAATTTAAAAAATGTGCATTTCTCATTCACACTTTTGTTTGTTAATAAAAAACACTTAAGATCTTTAAATTTCATAAACAATTCAATTAAGATTAGCATTTTTATTAAATTTGTTTCATTTTATTTTCAATTTGCGTTCCATTTAACGAAAATCGAAAGTTAAATAAATTGTGAGTGTCAGGTTTGTAAAAATTTACTTTCTTCATTTTTTAAATGTACGTTGTTTTCACAATGTTAAATATGAACTGCAAATAAGTCATTGTACAAATTCTAAAAAACAGCTATGATTTTTGAACTGCAAAACACAACAACGATCAACCGTGTTCGCAGCAAAGTTAGTTTGTTGTTTTAATTTATTGTATCATATTGTAAAATATCTGTTACTTAATTTACAGTACTGCGTCGAATTATACGACATGTTGTTAAAATCGAAACAGACCTATTTTCAGAAAAACGCATTCAAGTAGGCTAACGACATGTCGTTTATAACTCGAAATAACGACATTTGCATAGAGTGAAGAGCTCGATTTATAACGACATATTCTTATGATTCGAATCATAACGACTCTGGGTCAGATTCGCTTTATAGCGACATGTCGTATAATTCGACGCAGTAAGGTAATTCTTCATATCTTTTACACTGTTCTGAGCAGTTAATTTGAGAATGGAAAACAAGAAGATGTAGTGAACGGAAAAAGACACGTTGCGATTGTGTATACAATATGCGTATAAGAGTGAGTGATGTTGTGATCAGTGAGGAGAAGAGCATAGTGAACCAGAGCTGCACGAGAAAAGTAAACCGAAGAGGTATCTCTCAAAAGACACAATTGTGATTTGAATGTTGAAAAGAAAAAACCGAAATGTTTATGTGACTCAAAATTTACAGGAAACACAGTTGCGAGTCACTAATTCCAGAAATACCTAGAAATACATTTTTCTGCGTAGTGTTGAGTATTGCATCTAAAAAGGCGAACTGAAATAAGACTTCATAATTACACGATTGTACGTTAATTAAAGTAATATATTAAATTTGGTTAAGTGTCGACAACGCTATGATTGCTTTTGAAGAGTCGAAAAAACTGTTTACAATCACGAAAGCGACTTAATTGCAATAATTAAGCCATTTTACATTGCGTAAAGCAATTAAAGCAATATTAAACAAAAAAGGTTTTGTTTTTAGTGGTGAAAGAATGTGGTGTTCACAAATAATGTTTCGTGAATTCGCCGCAATTGG
>NCKV01000134.1:6565-25711 GCA_003675905.2 Leptotrombidium deliense
TATTTTGTTAATGAATTGAATGTCAATAAAATAAAAATGAAAGTTGCAAACAAATGTTGTTTCGCAAGATACATTTGCTTTGTATTTGAAAATTGCTTTAATTTTCTCAAATTAGCTGAACATAAATTTAGCCCGAAATTAGTTGTTTTCGTTTATTCGCATTGATTAATGGTTACGAAAAATTTTGCTCATAATTTTATTATTGTTTCGCGTAACGAATGGAAAACACTAAAAACGATATAATTAAAAATATTTCCAAAACTGGCCTCATTCGCCTTATTCTGCTGATAAATTGTATCGTTTTTAAGAGTGTTCTGTTCAAAAGTGTAATGTAAAGTAATCTGCAAAACTTTTAATGCGATAAATTTTGATGAAAATTAGTTTCTTTCGCAAACATTTGAAAAGAGCAACAAAACGTGCACGAATATGAAACGATATTATTATGGTTATTATTCGCATCTCATTTCTTTAGTTTTAAAGCAGTTAAAAAGAAGAAGAGGTGACAACCAAGATGCGAATAGTTAAATGCTCTCCTTTAAGTGTCGCTTTTTAGAAACAAGAAAAAATTAAATTTAGATGAGCTGCAGTTGATTTCAAATCGTTTCATTCGAAGGTAAATGCATAATAAAGACATCGTCGATTGTTGTCGTTCATGATTCTTGTGAAACAGCGACGATTACATTGATGGTTGTTCGCGTCAATTCTTGGCTGCATTTAATGTGAAAATCAATGCGACTCCGTTTGCAGCAGCGAAACGGCGAACGAACATCACTCGACTCGTCGAGAAACAGTTATGAGTTATGAGTTATGCAGCACAATGAGTACAATGAAATGAGTTCAATTTCTGTACTTCACTGCAAAAAGATGAAAGACACACACACACACAAAACGCAGTAAACTTTTTGCAGTTAACCGAGAATCAGTTGCAGTGTTTTGCGTTTTTTGTTTCCAGATGCATTCGAAAGCGAACATAACTTGAAATGCGTTCAAAATTCTTCGTCATGAAAGTAATGGTGCTCAACATTGTTGTTATCACAGTTGTGCAGTATTTCGAAATGTATTTCAATATTTCACTGAATTAATAACGAAAATAAAAAATATTCGTCGCATTTTGTGTACACGAATAAAATATAGACGTCGGCAAAAATTCACAGCGAAATGCAATTTCACAACAAAACACAATTTGTGTCATCGAAATCGAGTGCTTGCATTTCACACCACGAGATTCGTTGTGAATACAAAAATAATACGAAAACACACATATTTGCATACCTTAAAAACGACGTTAAAATATTGAATGCAGTAGAGAAATGCTTTGCAGCAGTGCGAATGCTTTGTTTATCGAATCCAGATTATTTATTGTACAACAAACAATGTCACACTCATCCGTTCGCAAACACATTCTGCCACATTTGCACGGCTTCAGTTTGTTATGCTGAATATTGTGTTCAATATATAATCTATCGACTTTTAATACATCTCTGCTTTCACTGCAAACTTCTGAAATCCATATTTTGTAATCGTTTACTCAGCGTGTATTCATTTCACGCAAAAATTTTCTATTGTGCTTATGTACTCACTTTCGTTTATTTTTATTCATTTGGATTCGATGCGTGCTCAACTTTTTAAATTAATAAAATTCAGTGAATCTTTGGAAAAAAGAAAATATTTCGTTCGTTTAAAAAAGAACAGTCTCCTGATAGCTGAGAAAGTTTTTGAGAAGAAAAATGTATTGTCTGGAATTCATTACTTGAATAGATTTCAAACAAAAGTTGCATTAATAAATGTGCACATTTCACTTTCGATATCAAACTGCGATTGTGAAATGTATCTTAATTAATATTAAGAAACATCAATAGATCAATGTAAACGCAACATTTACAAATTGGGTTTATTGACTGATTCCTCTGATTTCAAATATACATAAAACGTGATATTTGCTTCTAATCGAAACATACCAGAGAACACTTAAAGTAAACATTTGTGAAAAATATCGATCGAAAAGCATTTCTAGAGATTCGATAAATATAATGATTTTAATGAGTGAAACTCGAGTGATTTCCAAAGTGTTTCTTTTCCAGAGATCAATATTTTTATACTTTCATTTATCAGCAATTTTAAGTTGGCTGAGAAGTGAATTCTCTTCGAAAAAAGATTTATCGAAACGACACCAGAAATGCCAGCGATTCAACATTTCCACGATTCTTGGCTGCTGTTTTTATCAGAGAGAACTTTTAGGATTTAAAAGGTCTGCGAAGAGAACATTGAAACAGTCGACTGAGCGAAGATAAAGTGAATGCGGACTCATTCGCTTTCAGCGATTCCGGCCTCTTGTAAAAAGCACCCAAAGGTACGCATATAAAGATGCGATCGGTTTTGCATTCTTTACCAAACTTGACCGAAAAAGAAGAAATATTCTGGGCAATTAAGTGAAACGAAAGCCAGAGTATCGATTTTGCTTCTTCTCTTTTTGATCGTCGCACTTTTCGTGTCTTTAATTCACTCTTCTTTATGATTACAAAACATAACTCAATTTCGGGTGCGAATGTTGAATAATGTTACTCGTTTACAGAGTGAATGTGTTTTCTGTTGAAACAGTAAGCGAAAGGCGAGTGCATCGTTCTGCTGAGCCTGCAGCTGAACGGCAAATGGCAAATACAACAAGCGATGTCGACATACGTGTAGCAGTTGAATATATAAAATTTTACGACATTTCTTTGTCGAAAACGTGACTGAAATAACAGTTTGTTATTCGCATTCAATAAACTCGTGAATATTTGAAAGACAAATAAGACTGCAACATTCATAATTCATAGATTTGCAGTTAACATTTTACTGGTTTTCACCCTTTTGTTTCATATTACTTTCTCAGCTCAATTACAGCGAAATTCAGTCTGCATTCAGTATCGCTTTAATGATACACAAAATGAGAGAACATTTTCGTTAAATGCAGACAGAATTTTATTTTAATTGCATCTCGAAATTAGAATATTAGCGATTACAGTTCAATGCACCAAAAATGACAACAAAGGACGAGTCGTAGGAGTTTTACGCTTCTGTCTTTTTGCTTTCGAATATTTTTGAACAGAAATGAAACGAAACTAAGATGAGAAACATAAAACAAAAGTTACAACAGCAACAGTGAAATTCAATGAAAATGAATTACATTTCGGCGACAAATTGCGAAGCAATCACTTGAAATAAAAAGAAAGAAAATTTGAAAGAAATCGCGAAATTAAATTGCAGCCAAAAGTAAATACAGAAAAGAGAAACACACCAAATTATGTGCACCAAACGAACAATTTAGTGTCGTTTATTAAAGCATTATTACAGCCAAAGTTTGCAGTGAACAATAAAAAGGTATTCAATCGGCAAATACGAGGCTATTAGTGACACAGGCTCCGACTATTCTGCGATCGCCAGAACATTTGCAGGCCAATTGTGTCATTCGAACTCATTTCCAGAATTGACTCGCAGCCATTCGCGAGCAATCGATCGGCAGCTAGCTCACAGTTCTGTGTTCTGTGTTCTCTGTTCTCCATTCTTTCGTCTCTTTGTAAACTGCGTGAACACAAAACGACACTTCAATGCCTTATTTATCTATCTACCTTTTTTTGTTATTTTAAAGTAATTAAACTTTTTTTGGTTACTAACCAGCCTATTTCGCATTTTACGTTTTATACAGTTTATTTACGGCAAAATGATCTACATCCTATTCATCATCGTTTAAACATGGAAACCGTTTTTGTAAATTTTTTATTTAAATATTGAAAACTTTATTTTTCGTTGTCTATCGAACTCTTAGCAAACTTTTTCTCGTTAAACTTTAACGAATATGTTGTAATTCAGCTGAAAACAATTAATCTATCTATAATTACGACTTTTTAGAGAAGTAAAGATAAGCATTTCTTTAGGATTACTCTTTCTTTAAAGGTTTTTAAGAAATTGATTATGACTCCAAAAACTAATTCTGAAAAAAGTATATTGTACAGTAATATTGTACTAACGAGTGCAGTACTCAAAATATTAGCATAAAATAATAAAAATAATCATAATAATCTGTAAACAATATTCACTGCATTTTCGATTAATATTAAAATTAATAATTAAAATCAAAAATAGAGTTCCAAATATTTTAACTTATTTTTTACCGAACAAATCGACAGAAAATTTTGCTTATAATTCGTTTGAACATTAAAATCTTTATCTACAAAGTTGAAAATTTTATTTCCAAATTATTATTGCACTTACTACACTTGAGATTTAAATTTTCGAAGAAATATTTTCAATTTATGGTTTGAATTTGTGACATTAGCAATACAACTGTGTATTTTAATGCAAATTACAAACGATAACGATTTTGAATCATAGTGGTTAAGTTATTGAATAAATCTTTAGTATTCAAAGATATGTATTCACTGCTATCGAAAGTTCGAATACTCCACAAGTGTTACACTTTAATTAAGCCCTGATATTGAATTCGCATGGTCCGGAAGTGGTTCGTAACTTTTTGACATTTAAGCGGTCAACAGTTCAACTTTAATTGGAAACACTTTCGATAAAATAAAAATAGAAAACAAAAACTACACAAATCCAACGTGTATAATTATAAGATTAGTTGTAAACGTCCCACGTTTTGGAATACACAACTTCCATTCATATATGACAATGAACATAATACGTCTTACTCGACATACTATATAGTATTGCAGAATATTTTCATAGAGATAAAGTTAATAAGTTTGTCGACAGTGTTTCCATGTAATGTGGGTGCCGTCACGTTAAAGTACCAAACTTCCGAGCAAACATGTAAAAGAACGATTTTTGAGAAGTTTATTTAATCTACTCTTTATTACTGTGTATGTTAAGTATCGAATTATTATTTGCTGCCTCTTTTAATCAATTGAAAGTGTTTTGCAACATTAAGGTTGAAATTAAAGCAAAGTTTGCTAATTAGTGCAAATATTAAGAAGGTTGATTATTAGAGCAAAATTGGTGTAAAGTTAAAATGTGTGTACTAAGAAAAATGAACTTACTTTTATGATCGTATTTACGCTCACATCACATGTAGTTGTGAGTTAGAGCGAAGTTTGAAAAGAAGCGAAGAAACGAGCTGTGATTGATGTTTTGAATGAAATTGAGTTTCTTTATGAAAGTAATAATTGTTATCAATTTCATTGTGCTTTTGTGCTGCAAATACATTTTGAAAGAACAATGTATGTGAGTACACACAGCGATGAACAAAAAGAAAACAATGAACGCAGATCGCTGAGTGTGCGAACGACACTCGGCGAGTAATGAGAGATGCAGAGATCAATGTCAACGCAGCGATCGATAACTGGTCAATATTCGTGAGTGCACAGTGCACACTATAGGCGACCGATTAATGGTATCCCATTCGGTGTACGTCGATAGATTGCCGCATTCTTCGCTCGCATTATGTTGTGAATTCTAAAGCAGAGTGAGGATGCAAAATGCATACTTATACTGAAAAGGATGAAATAAAAATGAACGCAGTTTGTGTACCCTTCTTCAATATTATAAATTAAACAGTTTTTCGCGTAACGAACACAGCACGAAAAGCGTCGAGAATTGAAGACGACGTCCTTTGAGATTGCTTGCAATAATCCTGCGATCCTTGTGATTACAGAAAATATGGAAAGACACAAACATTATTTTTGTTGCATTCACTCAATTTCGTTCTCTTTGCGTTTCATCACAGTTCGCATGCATTTCATGCTATTTCTGATCATGTCCAAATTCGAATCAAACGAAAACTGAAATTTGTCTTTCTTCACATTTCATGAATTCGCTTTGAATATTTCATAAAATGTATGAAATGGTACAAAGAATACGTGATTATTGAGTTACATATAAAACATACATTTCTTGCATGCTACAGCAGAAAAGCAAATTTAAACAATTTTTTGCAAACTTAACTACAATCTCGAAACTAAGCGATTTTTCTCTGTTTCAAAGTTAAAGTGAACATAAAGTTTAGTTAGACATTGCACACGAATTCATTTAATTACAATTATTTTGCGGATAGCCCTGAGAAAAGAATAAAAGAAGCAAAAAAGTAGTTAATTTGATTTGTTAATTAACGCTGTATTAACGAAACGGCAAAACAGTGATCCCAGAGAAACGTTTCGCACAATGTTGTTTAGCATAACCCTTAACCAAAATTCGCATATTTTTGCTGCCAATTTGATAAACCTAATGAAGAACACGAATTGTGTACACTGCTTTCGCAACTCATTGATCACCGTTACATACTTTTTTACTAAACACAATAACAAAGAAACAGTCAATTATAAAGTTTTTATTTATTGTTAACTCAAATTTCTAATTTGTTTCCACTTACAAACTGTTCGCTTACAAATGTTTTGTTTTCGCTTTCGTTTTATATAAAATTTTTCGTCAAATTTCAATAACACTTTTTTTTATTAAACATCGTATTTTTTGTTTGTGTCTCATTTTAACAAAGAAACAGCGTTTGAGTGGTCAACGATTACTGAGTTCCTTTAGACAATGCATCGTCGACAAACTCGTGTTTGTTTGCGTTTATATCGCATTTCTATTTAAAGACTACTTTTCACACTTTAAATGACAATATTTGTGTTTCCGAAATGAAGTCGAAAATAAAATTACGCCTGCAACCGAAATACCGAAATACAGTATCGGAAACAAGTAAAAGGTAAAGTAATCGTTGAACCAATTTGGAAAACAATACAATTCATGAAATGTACTTTAAACGATATTTGCTTGTAAAACAAAACATTGTATTTGTCAACAGTGTATTCGCGATGCACTACAATTTGGCGGTTCGTTGACAAAAATAAGTTTTGTTGTACACGCAATGAACATATTTATTCGTGTAATTATGAGTGCACATCAAATATGATTGCGATGACTGCGATGTTGTATACGATGTGATGTGATGCAGATGAAAGTCACCGGATTAACGACGCTACTCTGATTACCGCCATACGAATTTGCTTCTATAAACACACAAGTGATACAATGCTGACAACTTTATGATCAGTGGGCTTTATTCGATTGAAAACATTGGATTTCATCCAAAAATAGTATATCTGCTGAAAACCAATGCTGCACACATTCACCGTTGTCGATCGCACAGAACGACAATCATTACGAATACATACAAATTTGGGTTTGCATAGCGAGCACAAGCATCACCAGAACACCGCTGCCGCTGTTCGTTGTTTCACCGCTTATTCAGTCGAACCGTAAAAACAAAGTTCATTAACAGAACTGCAAAATTTGTGTATTTCTGCCAACACTCGAGAAATGAATTCCACTGTTTTTTGTTTGCATCTTTTAAATCAATGGCCGATTAAAGAATATCAATGAACTGTGTACATTCGAGAAAAAACGGTGTTCCATTCTGTAGCAGCGCGTTCACATGAAAACCAACAGATCAGTGTCATAATTGCAAACATTGCACAGCATAAATCAGAGGAACGATTACCCAATTTCAATGTATACAATGCAAGTGAAAATGTATGCTCAATTATTTAAGCGTTCGATTAATATTTGCGAAATAAATAACCCAATGCTCCGTGCTTATATACTTGATCCGTTCTCAGTTCGTAACTGCATTACTCTGCTTCGCAGTGTATGAACAGCATAAGAAGAATGTATGAGTTGCGAATGCAATGAAGTTGCAGCAAACCTCTCGAGGAACAGTTTGCAACGCTGTCTTCGAACTGCTAATCTTCTCGACTCATTGCCGCTCACTTCGAAGCAATGCGAAACCAAATTTCGAGTCCATCACTTATTTATCGAATGACCCTTTCATTGGAAACATGCATGATTTGCTTTACATTCTCCCAGTTTTCAGTTTCTTATTTGTTGGTTGGTAAACATGCAAATCAGTCAATCTGTGCATGAGTGAAACATGCAACTTTCGCTCGTTTTGGCACAGAGACGGTTGTGGTCAGTCGACTGGTTAGTCAACTAGCCACCGAAGCAATGGAATCACTTGAAATAAACAATTTATTGGTAACCCGAACTGAACAACGTAAGTGTCGTAGGAATAGTGCGTTTCACTTTCCAAAAAACAAATTCATTCGAGTGTCACGGTCAGCGACTGTGAGCCACCGACAATATTGTTGCGTTGCTTGCGGAATCACACATCGACAGAAATGAGGTGACGAACGATGAGAACATATTTACAACTCACCAGCGGTGTTCTATGATAATTAAAACCAAACATTGATCCTTTACAACAATGAGACAAATAGTAGAGGTTATAAATATAGCCAGCTTTGTGTGAGTGATTAATGATGAAATTGACGCGCTTTCGAATAAATAAGTGAGTGACGACTACTGTTCACCATTTAGTGAGTGGCGATCGAATGAAGTTCATTAAATGAACGCAACGACACAGCAGTTCGCAGTGTGGCAATTTGAGTTCAGTACAGCACCGTTCTTTGAGCGGCAATTAATAACGACGTGCGTTTCATGTGTTCAGCAATGAAATGCTTTAATGTATACATTACGTATGCAGTATTAAACACCGATTCCTTAGAACCTTTGTCTGCTTTACACTCAACACAGCGTTGTCTTCAGCTAAACGAGTATAAGGACAGATCACAGATGAATTTCTCATGAATAAATACATGATAATGTAACCATTGTCGACTACTACTCTCGATAGGTCGCAGGTCGATGGCAATGAGTGGGCAAGCATCAATGACCGCTACATGTGATCTGTTCTTATATTAGCCTCGACTCAACAGTACAGCAATCCTCGTCTTTAGATATACGTTATAAATAGTAGATAATAAAAAGGGTGGTTTACTGCGCTTGATACGGTTGCATAGGATAGGCACCCATTATGGCCGCCGGCTGCTGAAGCCCTGCTCCTAAATGCTGCTGATGATGAGATGCTGCTAAGTGATGAGGTTGACCAGCTACTCCTGCTGCACCTTGCCACGCCATTTGCATCCCAACTGCAGCAGCAGCCGCGGCCGCTGCATTGAAACTCGGCGTCGCTCCTGTACTGTAATATTGTCCGTATGGGTACGTCTGAACACCAGGAGGTTGAACCGCAGCTGCAAACTGTCCTTGCATTTGTGGATAACTCTGTGGATACCAGTATCCCATCTGTTGATACGGGTAAGTATACTGTTGTGCGGCGACTGCATTCGCCGTCTGCACCTGATTCGAAGGGTCTCCCGTCTCTTTTCCCCAAGAACACTTTACAACCTGACCATTTATGTCGCTGTTGTGAGTAGCCACTATTGCGTTCGTCGCTGCTTCTTTAGTCGCAAATTTAACAAAAGCGTACCCCTTATCTTTAAAAACACGAATTTCTTGGATCGGTCCAAAAGGAGCAAACGTTTTCTGAATCACCTCTTCGCTGAGACCATGAAGAATACCTCCGCAGTAAACCGTACAATTCGTTGGACTCGACTGCTGATACACCTCATCGAAAGTTAATTGTTTCCCAGTCGTTCCTTGACCAGAGACATCATTCGCGCCCCTTGCAGACGGAGGCTTTCTAGTCGCCCAGTTTGTCCTTATTGCTCTGCTTCCCAACCACTGGCCATTCATTGTTGTAATCGCGTTCTCTGCATCCGCCTTCTTAACAAACGACACGAAGCCATATCCCTTCGATTTCAATGTTTGCGGGTCTCTGACCACACGACAGTCGGATATCTCTCCGAAAGGGGCGAAAGCATCGCGTAATTGTTGAGTTTCAATTTCAGGACTCAAATCGCCGACAAAAATATGATAATGTTTACTTGTGTCTTGCTTCGGTCCCGCAGACGACGGAGAAGTGGCCCAATTAACCTTCAATTCCCTTCCTAAACATTGTCTCTTATTCATCGTCAACAAAGCGTTCGCAGCTGCCGTGTGCTCGACGAACTCGACGAAACAGTACGGATCATTTCCCGGCTCGTGAATTATTTTGCAGCCACTCACGTGCCCCATTTGCGAAAATAGAGCGAGGATCAGTTCTTCTGTCACTTGTGGATCTAAATTTCCGACGTACAGTGTTCGAGGCTGTGTTTGACACTCGGAGCCATTGTTGAGACTACTAATATCCACTTTCGAACAGTTTGTCGAACCGTTGTTTCCATTGTAGTTGTTTACTGCGTTCGTTGACATTTTACCACATATAAGTACTTAAATCACTGAGAAAACCGCTATTTATCTATAATTTAATCAATACGTTAACGGCAGAGTAACGAGCGTTAACTGATTCATAAGTCGCCACTTATCTTTGCAGAACACACACAAAGACGAGTGAACGGCGAATTCAACTAAATGTCGGTTCGCTGCGAGTGTCACTCGCGAATCTCAAACGCGTCAAAAGTCCGCGATTTTCGCGATTTTCACTGAAAGCAACGAACGAAACAAACGCTAATTTTAATGAAGCGAAAGCCTCGCACCACAGGAAGACCAACGCCACGTTTGTTGCGCCTCTCGCGTACAGATGGAGACACTGACCACCGATGCGACTGCCGTCCGAAACCGCGTCCGTGGACCGAATCCCGTTCACTGTGCTCTGGAAACACTGACTCGAAGGGCACACGTTGATGCGCAGCTTAATGCGGTCACAGTCCGGAGATCGGAAACAAGGAGATTCCGCAGTGGCAGCGATCGATAAAAAGGAGTTGCGAACAGACGACAAATCCCCGACGTTCAGTGAAAGACGCACACTTTGGCCGCAGTTCAATGAAACTCCGACGAATATGTCAGCGGATTCGGCGAAATTGTGAGCGTGAATCGCTGGCGATCTGCGCTTCTAAATCAAACAGCTGTTTTACACTGCACCCCAACGTTGTCCGCTTGTGTGTCACTGGTCGCTTGTCGTGTAAACAGTGAAGTGAATCCGCGACGGACTCAGCAAAGAGACGGTAAGCACTAATTTTGCAAGCAATTCGCAGAGAAGCAGCGCATGGCTGCCGCACTGTTCGCGTTCCGTTGCGGCAGCCGATGAATCATCGATTAACACAATTGTCGTTCTACCCGTTGCGATTCCGAGCATTCCTCTCTACAAAACACACAATCAGAGCGAATATTTTTTTAATTGTTCTTTAAAATCCCAATTTATCTGTTGATTCATATGCTCATATGGATGCCCCACCCTTTCTCATCGATCGCCAAAAAGCATCGCAAAGATGTGTGCCTCTGTTCGCCAACGTTTCTCTGCAATAACTCACATCTCCGCTGTAAAGGTTGCTCCATAAACATTGACACTCAAAATTACGCATCGTTCGACTCCTTTCCACTTATTTTTGATTTCTGATGTTTTTGTGTTAAATGTTGAATTCCTGAAACAAACCAATGTGGAATTGAAAATCCAATTTTTTGGCTTTAGTTTCATAACCTCAATAATCAATGGCAACAAAATTTATACCTAAATTTGAAATGACTGTGACTCATTTTCGATATTTTTGTTAACAGAGAAATCCATATGCTGAAAGTGTGTGAAATCAATGTTCAATCAAAAAATGTTACGTTTCACGTGTTTCACTCGTTAACTTTGACATAAAATGTTATTCTTCTGTTATCCGAGTAAAAAACGAACACAAATCACGTTTCGAATGAGCTTTGAAATTCGTTGATTTTTTGTGATTGCAAATGCAAAGCAGACATCGATTACATTTTAGTTTGTGTTCTGACAAGCGAAGAAATGAACGTCACTTAAAAATTTATAAGTTTTCAGGAAAATAATTCGAGAATCGAATCGGTGCTACAAGCGGTGAGCTTTGCTTCGAGCTTTGAAACAGTGACTGAACTGCAGGCAAAGAAGTAGTGGGCACTGTTCGAGATTCCAGTTGTTTCGTGTTCGTTCCGTAAACACAAGCGAACACACGTCAAGCACTCATTTTAAGCATAACAAAAACTATTGCAGCGCAAAAGCTATCATTTTATTTATTATTTTTACGTCGACTACAGAAAAAGGAATTGCAAATTTGAGTACAAATTGTAGGCGTATTGCGATCAGATACACGAATAACGGATACTTCAACTCCCATTTCGAAACTTTTAAGTAATATCCTAATTCCGAGGTCTACAATCGACCCTTTTATTAATCTCTTACAGACCGCTTTTTAAGTTTGTAAATGTTTTAGTATTTTAGGAATACAGCCGACAGTGTAGTGTTGTGGCAATTAAATACGTTAACATTAGTACTGCTTATTTTGTTTGAAGGCAATGCTGCGAATGCGAGACGCGAGAACGAGTAATTCATTCAATGTTTGCATGTCACTGAAGAATTGTGCACTCGGCATCATTTTACTCATTTAATTGTTACTCATTGACTTCGTCGAATAACACTTACGTTTCACAGATAGTGTTTAGTGTTTCTTTTAAATGTGCATTTAGTTTTTCAACTGTTAAATAAAAGCAATGCGATCACGTACAAATATGGTATGTTTCCTGTTTTTCTCAGATTTTGAGTTGTTTTGTTTGGGTGAATCACGGGTAGACCAGTGTCCAACGTCTATTTTGAAAGTGAAGCGAAATTGTTGTTTCACTTTGAGAACATTAACAAAAACGCAAATTTTTGAGACGGAACTACAAATAGCTGCACTTGAGACATTTTTGTGCGCATCTTCTGTTTTCGCGAATTCTATTTTCGTCTATTTTTAAAGATTAGATTTGAAATGAATGATTGAGTAATTTGAGACGAGTGATCGACGTCCGCATCACTACTGGACAGCGACGTGTGACGTGCGACGTCCACAAACAATCGAAGTTCGTTTAATTTGCTTTCCTGTAACGGCAAAAAGTTTTTGTTGTTGGGTTGAGACGAACCGTAATTCAATTTAGTACTCGTGAATTGCTTGGCCGTGCATTTATGAGGATAAATTCGTGTTCATTGTCGGTTCTGCAAACAATACTGGCTATTCAATCCTTGCTTTATTGTTTTGTGGCGAATAAAGATTGCATCCAAACTTGGAAATGATTATTCGCAACAATTTAACACTTCTGCAGAACGCAAGCTTTATTGCAAACGTAGCGACGCTCATCATTTCTTCTGCTTTTTATGGCTATTATCGGTGAAACAGACAATAAAATTCATTCATAACATTACTCAACTCACAAAGTCAGCAATTTTGCATGAAAAGGTGCAAAGGTGCACAGGGAATAGTTAGTTATTATATAACTTATATAATATCAGCCCGGCTTTGTGTTGCTTTCTCGCCGTCGCCACGTTGTCGGATCTTTAATTAATACTCTCACTCATCGAATGACGAATGAATACATACACAAACTTTGAAACATGCACATCTACCCTCCGCAGAGTACGAAAGCGGGGAACACATCTGTGCCAATTTGCGTTCATTCACTAATGTCTTTTTCGTTAAAATGCAGCGAATGGATAAAAAGGGCGAGACTTGTGCGGTCAGCGGAGGTTCTCGAGCGAAGAAAAATAGCGATGTGACCGCAAAGGATGCTGAAAAAGAAGCTGTTTGTGAATACTCGAGGAAACAGTGCAATCGTTCTGATAGTGCCGGTGGTGTGCATCACGCATCTTTTGCGATCGTTAACAAAGCGAAGAGTAATAGAACAGCGTCACCAAATGTGATGCTGACAAGCAATGCCAATAAAAGCAACGAAGTGTCTTTTATGCAAGAAAGCAGTGATTTTCAGTGGTGTTTGGAAGAGGAAGAATATCAAAGGTGCGTCGCAGATGATAAATGTTGCCTCATATCTAATATCTATTCTCGTTTTTCAACTCATTCAGAAGTTTGATTTCATCAAAAAACACTCCTCGTAATCATGTGAATGGTGCGAATAACTACGAAGTTATTTCTCGAAATATCGATGCAAATTTAGCAGAAATCGATATGGAAACGTTCAAAAGTGAGGATATTCACGCAATATTGACTCTTCCAACGATTATTTCGCGTGAATCAGTACCGGTGCAGCAGCAGGGTGGCGAAGAATTTGCGTCTGTTTCTGACTCTCTGTTACAGGAAATTGAGAGGTAAAATAGCAAACATTCGTGTTTACACTTTGCTTACATGAGTTACTATAACAGTCAAGTTTCTTGTGAGTCTTTTGGTGATCTCTCAAAAAATGAACCACTTTTTTCACCACGAAAAGAACGCGATATTAAGAATGGACAAAGTTCATCGCATTGTAATAGGGTTACAGATTTGTCCGTTGACAGCCTTGACATGAGTTTAGAGGAGAACACAAATGAAGTTGTTATGCGATGCGTCGAACAGGATAAAACGAAATACACGATCGCGTTCGAAGAAAGCTTGTCGTCGTTGACATTTACAGATTCTAATGGCGACGATGAAAGAAAAACTAATGAAATTGGAGGTCCGCGGTCATTGATTCGTCTCTTTATTAGAAATCGTGTTTCACCTACGACTAGTGCCGAAACTAGTGCATCAATCAGTTTTGAGAGTCACTCCCAAGAATCTGGCGCAGGTGGCAGTGCATCCAGCACTTCGACGCCAACGAAAGGTTACACAAACAGCATTGGGTTGCAAGCAATCGAAGAAACAAATAATAACCGGCGTTTAGATAATAGAAATGATGTAACGACAAAAAGAGATAACGAAGATGACAATGTATTCGAAGACAGTCTTATAATGGATGAGGCATCTACACTTCTTCCGCCTCAGAAATGTGCGTTCAATCGATTGAAAGCGAGTCCCATTAAAGAAGAAGACGAACCATTAACTGATTCTTCGCGTGCCGATGTCACGATGAGGAGTGACACTGAGACTGACGTTCCAACTGTTTATCAAAAAGATGAGTGCCGAATGCACTTAAATGACACTTCAAAAACACATCACAGCACTACTGAAAACCGAAACATTCATCGTCAACAAGATCGCACCAACAGACATAGTTTTGATGGATTTGTGGGTTGCAACGCGAATAGAAACGTTAGGATAGGCTATTCAAAGGAGAGCTCTTCATCAAGTGGTTACGGCAGCAGTCGCCATGGATCTACGGAATGGCTCAGAAAGAACTATGGTTCACCTGTGAAAAATAGAAGCGATTCGAATGCATCGTTCACAACGATGCGCACTGCTTCAACTCAAGTTCCTGTACACATTCAAGATAAACAGGTGCAGACATCTTTGTCGGCAAGCAAATCGATGGATTTTGTATTGAAGGAAAAGGCGGATCCGATCACAGAAGAAAGAACTTCAAACAAAAAGCCTTTTTATGTTTGTTACCCAAATTATTCTTTGCCTGATTTGAGTTTCTTGGGAGATTTGGCTTCGAAATCGTCAGCAAAAGGCAGTAAAGTAATTTTATCGCCGACTAAGTTTAAGCTGCCGATTCGTGAAGCTGCATCTTCACGAATGCGCACACCTGTCACTAATAAAGGAGTGCGTCCTAAGTCATGTACCGATTATGAGAATTTGACCAAACAAAGTTTCAGTCACATCAAAGATTGGGATTCACTGAAAGTGTTGCTTCCCAATGAGTTTAAAGCTCTAATTGAACGTATCAAAGGAGTGAACGATGATCGCAGTTCGCTGTCGACTCGACATCCTGGTGTTAGGTTTAGATCGACACAAAAACGAGCTCCTCGTAAACCCACCGTTACAGCCAACAGCGAAGAAACTGCGGAAAAGAACTGTGGTTGTACTAAAAATAAGAGACACTCATTACAAGAACCTTTTGACGCCGGTTACTACTTAAATTTGAATGCGTCTCCGCATCGCAAGAAGACGATGAGTAGAAGTGCCACAATGCCCTGTCACTGCATGTGTCAGTGGCATTACTCTCACTGCTGTAGTTGTTATCATCACCACTGTTACAATGCTTGTCATTCGACACATTGTCATTTTCAGACGCCTCAGGCTGTGAAAGAAGCAACTGTGGACGAATTGTCAGAAATGATATCAATGGATATGACACCAAAGGAAGTAACAAACATAATCGGTGGTCACAGTAATAAACTGTTATCACCAACACTCGTCTGTGAACCAATATGTGAACAAAATGAAGACTGTAGTACTTGTAGTACGTTTAGAGAGCTTCGGGAACATTGGGAAGCAATTGCAACAAGTCCTGGTAACGCACCAAAATACAGTGTGTTGAGCACAGCTCCTGTGAACAGATCACCAGATAGGAAGGAAAATAAATTTGATAGGAAACTTGAAAATTCACAGGCAGCAGTTCGTTCGAAACCTAAGATACCAGAGAAGCCGTTGCATTGTATTAAAAAGCCACCGCAACAAAGTGGCAGCAGACCAGCGTTGAGGCCGTCGACGCTAAATACTCAGAATTTTAAGTCAATGATTCCAGTCGCGAAAGGCAGTAAATCTCCGCCTGCAAAGTGGTCTCCCACAACCCTCTCTCACCAATCAAACTAATTATGCGTCTGTGTTAATTGAGTTGATTGTAGAGATTTGTTGCATTTCACGTTATAATCCATATTTTGCTGTCAATTGTTGTCGAACGCGAACTGCTTTTGTTTCAACAGTTGTGTGATATTGCAGTCGTCAACGAATGGGCATCCAGCAATTACTGCAATGCGGTATAACTAGTCTCTCCTATTTTTCTAATTGATTTCAGAGATGCTTCAATTTACAATTATTTAACATTATTTAATGTCACTAATTTTATTATATACGTTATCGAATATTGTATACCGATTCTGCGTTGAAACATCACTCAATTAAATATTTAATTGCAATTTACGGCATAGTTAACTCTGTATTTCGCTATTTACCTGTGTGTGCAAACATTACACGCAATATAAACATATTGTTACAAATTATCTCGTGTAACACATCACTATTATCGCAATTGCTTGTCTCGTGAAATGACAGTTATTCTAGAACAATGAGCGAAACAGTAAAAGAACATGACGAAGATTTTGCTCAAGTCAGCACTCTACATTCTAATCAATCTTTCGTCGACATTAAAGATGCACACGACCGCCGTTATAGACTAGTAGCGTTTCTTGTTTATATTATCACGTTACAAATGTTTCCAATAGCAATGATTATAGCCGCTCTCGTATACTTAAAGAAAAGTTGGTGTCCGGCAACTCACATAAGCGTTTTATTGTTGATCGGTGGAATTCTTTTTATGATTGAAGGACTATACAGTGGTTGGCGTGTGAAGAAATATCAAGACTTGAAAGAAGAACATAGACAAAGAACTGGAAAAGATAACTTACTCGACTCCATCGCTTTTCTGTTTGCAGTATTTATATTTGTGTGGTACGTTGCAGCGTGGGTTACAGCCTTTGATTTTTGGCCGAGAATTACTTACAATGAAGGAGATCCAAATTACTGCAACAGAGTACTTGTAATAATCTTTTGCGTGATCATTATTTTGCCAATATTGGTGGTTACGGTAAGCTTATTGCTTACCGGCTGGTATATTCTCAACGCATACACTACACATCACACATTCCCGACGATAAACTCAAAATCTCGCAGTCAAAGACATAAGCAAAATGAACCTGAACAACCTTTTCAAGTAGAACCAGAAAGTGAATCATCTGAAAATCAAACTGAAAGAAGCAAAACTGAACCGAAAGAAAAGTTAACAAACATAAAGAAAACAAAAGTTAAAAGCAGCAAATAACATAAAATATTGATATTTACATTTAGTATTTTGCATAACTACATTATTTTGAATAAAAGAGTTATTACAGTCAAAACTACACAAATGTGACTTTAGGGATTTTGTTACTTTACATTGAAAATGTGACTTCATACAGTCTTTAGCCACAACCAAAATTGGTTTCGCAAAAATGTACGATTGACTTTAATGAATGAATGAATTTGCGACTTAGTACAGTTTGCCTTAACACAGTTTTGACTGTAGTTTATAATGATTATGAATCGTGTAGATCAATAAATTCGCGCGTAACTCCAATGAACCGTAGAAAAGTTCTTAGAACGCAGGCTCGAAGCAAACTAATGTTTATGACAACGAAAGCATCGCAACGTTCGATATGCGCTGTTTTCGTTGTCTAAATTCATTGCAGAATATGTATCAAACAAATTGATGACACGTTTGCGGTCACACAAAGAAGAAATGTCGAACAGTGCAGAAACACGCACCTCTCCTCTTCCTGTAAGTATACCGTTATAATTTCACTTTTGCTGATTGCGTAATATAATCACTGTTATCACTAACTCAATTATTTTGTAATTGTTCTTAGCCGAAATCAGCGAAATCTGAAAGCGTGAAAGTAGTTGTCAGATGTCGGCCAATGACCCAAAAAGAAATCGGAGATGGCAACGAGAGGGTTGTGGAAATGTATCCTGATAAAGGTGTGGTCGAACTGAAAGACCCGAAAAGTAACTCAGAACCAGCGAAGAACTTTACTTTTGATGCTGTATTCGATTGGAATTCTAAACAAACGGATATTTATGACGAAATTGTGCGACCATTGGTTGCCTGTGTCCTCGAAGGGTTCAATGGAACTGTGTTTGCTTACGGACAAACAGGAACTGGTAAGACGTATACAATGGAAGGTGTGCGAGACGACGAACAGAGACGAGGAGTTATTCCGAATTCATTCGAACAAATATTCAGTCATATTGCAAGAAGTCAGAACCAACAATATTTGGTGCGAAGTTCGTATTTAGAAATATATCAAGAAGAAATTCGCGATTTGTTAAACAAAGACCAAGCGAAAAGATTAGAATTGAAAGAAAGAGCTGATGTTGGTGTTTACGTAAAAGATCTGTCATCGTTTGTATGCAAAAGTATAAAAGAAATCGAACATGTAATGACTGTTGGCAATCAGAATCGAGTGGTCGGTGCAACGAATATGAATGAACACAGTTCGCGATCTCATGCAATTTTCATAGTGACTGTTGAGCACACGCAGCTAGGAATCGATGGAGTGACACATATTAGAGTCGGAAAACTAAATCTTGTAGATTTAGCTGGCAGCGAAAGACAAACGAAGACTGGTGCTGTTGGACAAAGACAAAAAGAAGCGATCAAAATTAATTTATCACTATCTGCTTTGGGTCACGTAATCTCAGCTTTAGTTGACGGCAAAAGCACTCACATTCCGTATCGTGATTCTAAGTTAACAAGACTTTTGCAGGACTCCTTGGGTGGAAATGCAAAAACAGTAATGATTGCCAATATTGGTCCGTCCAACTATAACTACGAGGAATCTTTGACTACTCTTCGTTACGCAAA
>NCKV01000135.1:0-25708 GCA_003675905.2 Leptotrombidium deliense
GCCTTTAACGACGCAGCCATCGAAACGAATATTTGTTAATAACGCAACACTTACAATCGAAAAAGTGCACTACTCAAATTCGGGAGCGTACAAATGTTGGGCGAATAATACGCACGGAAAACGGGACTCCGAACTTGTACAGTTACATGTGAAATGTGAGTGCATTTATTTATAATTCATAAAAGCTAATAAATGTATGAATGAATGCGAGAAATATTTGTCGAGCAACGATCGCACAGTTTTACATTTGTGAAAGCAATGCGTGTGCGATATGAAATTATAATGTAACATTATTGAAAACAGTTTCATTTTAAATTGAATCAAAAATGAGTCTAGTCGGCGATGGTTTGCATATTCTGCAAATGAAGTTTATTCGTTTTTAATAGCAAAATAATTTCAATGCGATTTGAGAAACCCTTTAATTTACTTTACTTATCTATCAGTCGCACTGTTCATTCATAATTAATTCGATTCATCTCTCATTTTACGCTTATTTCGTTCGTTTGTTCATTTATTCATTCATTCATTGCGGAGCACTTTTCACGCATCAAATTTGAAAGCAAAAATGATTGTATGACTATTTCGCACAATACAGTTACCCCAGAATGCAAAACGAATCAACGTATCTATTACGGCGTCGATCGCGAAGATGTGCACATTATTTGCGATGTGGATGCCGAACCGACAGATGTGCACTTTCACTGGAGTTTCAATGACAGCAGTGATTACGTTGAAAACGTGAATGAAAAAACGCGAACGAATATAAATCATAACAATAATCGCAATAATGGCAGTAATCAAATCGAATACAGTTCAAAGGGTAGTAGAAGTGTGGCCGTGCTTAGTGTGAAACAAGCGCGTAATTACGCTCTGATTAATTGCTGGGCCGAGAATCAGGTTGGAATACAATTGAAGCCGTGTACTTTCTTTCTCATTCCCGCAGGTAATGCTACTCATCTTTCCGTTATTGCTTAAATATTTCACATTTGACCGTCGTTGTACACAGCGCTCATATATACCTCTCAAGCACACAATTACATTACGTTACATTACATTAACTCACTTTCATCTCTTTTCTTTCGCTTCAACAAATTAACTTTGCATATCATTCCTCGTTTCATGTTTTTATGAAAATGTCACACGCGCTGTAAAACGTCAATGCGACATAACATTACATGATGCGTAATTTACAAGTTACATATTTTATATCCACAAACAACAACTGCAAAACAAGCTAATTTAATTGCTTTGGATACGCATTGAATTAAGTAGTCATTTATTCTGTTCTCATCGTTTGCAAACTTTGTGAGCAGTAAATGTTGAGTTGAGTGTTCACTGAAATGAACATTTTTTACATAAACATCTCGAAAGAAAAATATAATATGAAATACGTTGTTGCAAACATCGAACACGGAAATATTTTCGAATAACGAATTATGTAAACGACTGCAACGGAAAATGCATTATTGGGTAAATGAAACAGATTTATTTTGCGATAAGCAGATTAATTCAGTCAAAGAACCTTTTAAAATGTTTTACGTGACTTTATAGGAATACGTTTTCTATGCTAATTCCATTTGCAACATTATTTCACAGGTGTTCCGGAATCACCGGAAAACTGTACAATCAGTAACTCGAGTATTCACATGGTTACTGTCGAATGTATACCTGCTTTCAACGGTGGTTTGCAGCAAATGTTTCATTTACAAGTGTTTCACGAAAGCAATTCTGGCGAACGAAAATTAATCCATAATTTGACGAGCAGTGACCGTCCGTATTTCTCGTTCAATGTACAGCAATCCGGTGCGACTCTCTTTCTTCACATTTATTCATCGAATGTTAAAGGCAAAAGTAACGAATTAACGCTAACTGTTAAAACGTTGCATGCATCCAAATGGATTACAGGTCAGTAATGCAAGACTGGCTGCTGGCCAATTTACATACACACTGCTATTCTTTGTCTTTCTTTCTACATAGAAATTGCATTTCGCTACATTTATGCATCAACTGCTGCTTTTTTGCTTTCGTCTAATAACAAATAACCAACTCGCTATCAGCTGCACAATATCTCAATTGCAGACAATGCACAATATTGCACCTGATATACAAAAGTTTGCATTGTTGTCTGCGAAACTTGCTTTCGGTAGAATAAAGTACATGTATTAAGCGTTTATTAACATGTCTGACTGACTGGTTTGCACGCACATTTTATCGCATTAACTTAATATGAAACGCAATGCTTGTAATATTCAAATGTGTGTGCGTGTCTGTAAATCCGGTGCCCGGAGTCCGGTGAAGAGCAATGAAGCGTTTTTGTTTCTTCTTTCGCAAACATTGATTAACATGAGTGTATTGAATATATGTCATACTTATTTTTGCGATAATTTAGAGGCGGAAGACGAATACGTACTGAACGCACTGCAGACGATCGTAATGGTGATCATTTGTGCCTTCATTGCATTAATAGTCGCTGCAATATTTGTTATAAAAATGAAGAGAAGGCAGAACCATGTCAACCAAGGTAAATTAATTGCTCGTTATTCATTTTCAATTACGTTACTTATTAATTTTGCATAATATTAAACGTAAAGCGAATGAATCGTTTTGTAAAAGTACACCATTTGCAGAGTACAAAAGAGGTCGATCGAAGAACACCGAAATTAGTACGCAAAATAAGTGAGTATTTTTAATTACTAATTTTGCCAATAACGTTAATCAACGAAAATTATTATTACATTTTTATTATTATTATTATTATTATTTTGCAGTGCTTTTGACGACATTTGCAAAGGATACTCGACTATTGAAAAGCATCGAAATCTTGTGCAACACGCAGAAGTTTCTCCCATGTTAGGTATGTATGTGTGCTTAATTAGTGATCAATTATCGTCAGTTGTTCATAAAATATTAACGCAATTTTGCTCGCAGATCCGCTGCGAATAATTCAATTGAAAGAAGAGTTAAATAAACAAAGTTCGCTTCTTTCGCCGATCAGCGAAGTGAATGTCGATTTTTGTAAATTAAATATTTCTCCAATTGCAACACTGCCTGCAATTTGTGCTGAAATGTGTCCCGAGTGTCACAACTGCTGCTCAGGTCATCACTTTTACGAGCAGGTTGTTTGCAGATCGAGTTTTATGCAAAATTTGCTTTCACGTTGCGTATCTTTATAGCAAACACTGGATGAGACCGAAATTTGCGAATGCAACGTGGATGCTTGCAGCCAATGTCAACGATTGTGAAATTAATTGCATTTCACTTCAACAAGAATACGCGGTAAACAAGAATAAATTTTTAAGTCACAACATTATATCACTTTTCTACACTTTAAAACCGTAAATGTTTACCTTTTTTAAACAAATGTTATTTTACTGCTTTAATAAATAGAATTGTTTACATAAAACATTGCAATTACTGCTAAAAATGTAAATAAAACTATAAATAAATTATTTTCATTTTCTCATTCGCAAATTGCTTCCTTTACATATTTTTTTCATTCAAAAGCAGTTTATTTGCGAACCAGCGCTCAACAAAGTAATTTAATGTTATATGATGGTCATCAAATTTCTCTGTTGCAGTTAAAAATTTCAAAATACTTTTCTGATTCAATTCACTTTTGAAATTAAATTGAATTCCAATGAATTTTGCAACGAAAGTATTTCCGCTCTTTGCAAACAATGCAACATGCAACATACAGTTGCAATAATAATTGTGGCATTAGTTTGAATGGCAGCATTTGATGTCGATTTGCACAAATTTCAGATCAAAAGTGTATTTCTGTTGACCAATCAGTGCACCAATTACAGTTTAAAAGCAAAATACAAAATCAGTGCAATTATTGCCGTTTTAAAACAATAAAACAAAAAATAATTAAAAGGAAATAAAACTTTTGAATCAAAGTGAAGAGAATGTATGCGATTTCAGCGTTCATTGCAATTCTGTCGTATTTGCAGACAGAATGAATGTGCAAATATTTCTGCGTATAAAAACTTGTGCCTGAATGTAAGTGCGTCATATTTCAAGCGAACAATTTTTATACAACTGCCGTATATTCTGGCAAAGCAAAAAAAAGTTATATAAGTATAATATTTTTCAGTTAAATTTTTTATTTCACTCTATAAAAATGATTGTTGCAAAAAACCTTTTTGTGTGTCGTCATTTATGCGTGTACATTCTTGCATTTATATTTCATATTTTGCGGTGAAAGAGTAATGCGTTGCGAATGTTTGTTGTTTTTAAATGTCACTAGCGAAACAGGAGCAGTACGAACAACAGCATAGGAGAATAGTAATATTGCATTCGTCTCTTATTCTGTTTGCACTCAAAAACGCTGCTTTATTATTTACAATGGACACACAGTGAACATAAGCTGTTTATAGTTTATGTTCACTGTTCAAATGCAGTCACTTATGAACGCAGAGATGAAAGTTGCGCTAGTTTGCAGTCAACGAAAGTATTCCTCAACGCAACATTAAAAATAACGCACTTGAAAATGATGCCAACGAATGTAACAAAGTAATGGTATTATTTCTATTTTAGATTCAATTTACACTGAAATATTAGTTGTGTCTCATGAAACACTGCGAAAATTAATTTAAGCTGCTTCGCAATGAAAACGCATCTTTTGTAAGGTATGAACGTATATAATATACATTTTGTGATAACATTTAAGGTTCACTTTTTTACTCAAATGAATGCAAAATACATTAACTATTACCGTGTTAATGGTTCTCAAGAAATGTTACGGTCTCAAAGCACGAAAAATAAGAATCTCTTGCTTTTTGAGCACAAAAATTGCGATCACGTTTTTCAATGCAAACTGTATTTCATTATTTAAACGAATATTCGTTGTTTAATGAAACAAATTATTTCATATTGCAAGCACTAATGAATATCTCCGAGTTATGAGTAATTAAAAATTACAATTACCAGCAAACAATTAATTGTATGTGTCAGCAATTATTGAGCAGCAACATGATTTTCAATTAAATCTGTTTGTAACACATCAGATAGTAAAGTTACATTTTTAGCAATCAAATAAATCCGTTTTAGCGACATGACAGATTGAAAGTGAAAATATTTCCGTTTTGCAGTAATTGCGCTACACGAAGCAACGCAAACTTTAATCGTTGCATCAATATTTATTAATTACGTAAAATCGAGTATCATTATTCAACGTCATTCTTTTTTAGTATCAATTTCGGTGACATTGATTAATGGTTGCAAAGAAATAATCGTCGCATCCTCGCGACTCGCAGTCAATCACAGTATTAGAGAAACAATGCAAACGGTCAACAATATTGGTTATCAAGTTTCTGCAAAATTCGCATTCACACGAAATTAGAGTGCAGTCACATTTCACAATCTCGATAACTGCAATTGAACAGCAACACAGATCGCAAGTCACTCGCAATTCGTGCTTGATACTCATTCAAACGCTAAGCTGATATCAAAGTTTGTTTACATTGCACAATACACATTGTAGAAAAAACACAGTACTTATAAGAATGTAAATAAAAATAAATAAATGAACAGTCAATAACAACATTAGAGAAACAATGCAAAAGGACAGCATTATTGGATATCAAGATTTTTGCAAAATTCACACTCACAAGAAATTAGAGTGCAGTCACATTTCACAATCTCGATAACTGCAATTGAAACACGATTGCGATCGCAAGTCACTCGCAATCCTCATTCAAACGCTAAACTGATATCAAAGTTTACATTGCACAATACACTTTGTATAACACATTCTTCTATTCACAACAGTTTCAATTTCATTATTGAATCACGTCAACTTACGTAATCCGTTAAATCATAAGAATCGAATTTGAGAAAGTAAAGCCGTTTCGATAAGAATAAGTATAACTTTGTAACTCGCTTCAATTTAAGTAATTGTCGAGACTATAATTGATGCGAAAACAGACATAAAAAAGTTATGAAATAGAAAAATGTGTTTGCGATCATTATTATCGCAATAAGCTGTTGCAATGCAACACAACCAATGTTAGACAATTAATTACTCAAGACGTGATTTATAGTCGCCGTAATTAATGAAATAAAATACAAATTTCTCTTCTATTTAAA
Source organism: Leptotrombidium deliense (assembly GCA_003675905.2). NCBI lineage: Eukaryota > Metazoa > Arthropoda > Arachnida > Trombidiformes > Trombiculidae > Leptotrombidium > Leptotrombidium deliense. Next base: position 6,091 of record NCKV01000135.1, read on the forward strand.
GAATTGTTCACTACAAGAGTTATCGCACTTTTCGATTATCTATTGAAGCTAAGACAGAAAAAAGAATCTCAATAAATGTTGGCCAGCCGATGTGATTAATAACTGCAAAAACTGTCTGCTTTTATTGTTCTGCAATAATTGTCCCAAAAAACAAAATCCTCCTTTCAAGTTGCAAACTTTTAATCCAAACATCGTGACTCAATGAAAACATCGAAAACACTGTTTTTAGAGTTAACCATGTGACAACTGTCATTAATGTGTTGCAAAAAGAATCTCAAGAAGTGCTGGTCAGTTGAATTGATTAATAATGTAAAAACTGCCTGATTTGTATTATTCTGCAATAATATTGTTCCAAAAACAAAATATTCTACTTTGAAGTTGCTAACTTTTATCCAAACAGATTGATCAATGAAAACATCGAAAACACTGTTTTTAGAGTTTACATAACAACAGATTAACATAAAAGTTGTGGAAACAACAACAAAGTTTTATGTTGTTAGTATTAGTTACAGTTATATTTATTTTAGGCTATGTTACACTAACAACTTGTAAAAAGTTTTTGTTATGTTTCGTTTAATCCGTTGAATACGAAATGATATAGAATAACACTTAATAGGCGATATTGGTATGAAAAATGCCGAAAGGAGCAGAAATCAAAGCGAAAATAAAATTGGATGAAATTGTGTTGCGTTGTTAACATGCAAAAGAAATAAAAATGGTAAAATTCGATTTTTCGCACTGTAAAGAAGGATAATAAAATCGTAGTGCAAACAATCATTTTTTATTCAAAGCGTTCGGCTTTTTTCACACTGCAAATGCATTTTACTTTTTGAACACTCACCAATAACAACTTTGCTCTGTTGAATACCATTTCGGAACATTGTGTGTATAAACTATACTTATTTCGCTCATTTTTCACTCACATTGCGAAGACTCGAAATTCGAAATTTGTGTTTGCAATGAAAAATAATATGAATATATTTGTACATTGCAACACTTATACTTTATTTACGATTGCAAATTCCTTTTCGAGACTCAATAATCATATTTATAATTGTACACAGTACACAGCGCAATCTTGTTAAATTATTACTCGAAAAGAAAAGTGCATTGCGTTGCTTTTCTTGTTACTCTCAAGAAACGCATTTCGATTCTTTTAATAACAAACGTTTGCGTTAAAATCGAGAAACAAAGCTGCTTTTGTGTCACGTAATTCGAGTGATTAATAATTCAAAAAACAATTTGTTTCAATTGTTTTCATTGCAAAACGAGTCGATTCAAGTTATTTGCCAAAATAATTCAGTTATCATAAATGTGAAATGTGAATTAATGCACAAATAAGCTATTATTGCACAATATGAATACAGCTGTGACCAGAATAACAGTTGAAAGTTTCTATGACTACAAAAACAGTGAACACAAGGATGAGAATCAAATCTCAGCTATTATTTTGATCGTAAGTGTACAGTATGTTGTTACGAAACTGAATTCAGGTTTCTCGAATGTAATGTAATCTGCAAAAAGAGAAAGTGTGTTACAAAGACAGCGAGTCATATCTGAAAGCGAAAGGATCACTTCGTACTACTTCACCATCGAAATAGGCAATCTTTGAACATTCCATTTATTTTTTCATTTCCAGACGTTTTGTTTGCGTTGCTTTTCGCGAAGAATGCAGTTCGGCCGTTATTAAACATAACTATAATATTTACCGCTGCAGTTCGGAACTACATAGCATCTAATGCTCTCAGTTTGATTATTTGTGCGAGTGAAAATAATTTACGCACTTTAAAGTGAATGCGTTTTGTTCTCTCACAGCGATCGTTACAACTGTTATGTCGTCACTTTTTTCATAGCATGTAAACTGTGAAAAAGCATCCATTGTCCAGTGTAATCGATGTCTGCGCATCGTTCAGCTGAGATCACAATCAATAACTTAAAAACACTTCAATAATGACTGCAATGACGAGAGTTCCTCAAATATTTGATTTAAAATGAAAGTATACATTAAGCTAACAAAACATGCAAATAATAATAATAATAATAAAGAAAAAATTTGAATAAATTGTTTGCATCAAAGAGTTTTTTGCAAACATGAAAAAGCAACGATGTAATTGCATTCAGAGTGAGGCATTAATAAGAATATTGCAACTTGTTCGTTTGATGGCGTTTCTCTAATGAATATTTCAAAATTAAAATGCATTTGCATGGCTGAGTCAATGCGCTGTAATTTCGTGTAATATATTTTCAATTAACTTTTAGTATAAAGAAAATATCAGTTTTCACAGATTGCGGTTTTTTCAACGAAAAATAAAATAGATAAAATATCAGTCATTAAACAACATTGTATACACTCATTAAATGTTAAGTCATTAAACATGGAAAAGATTTCTGTATTCAGCCTCGCAGAGAATATTTTCGGCTTCATTAAAATGTATGCTGTGTAATGTATGTATATATCGCTTTCAAATATTAATTACATTCACTTTTTTGTAAAAAACACTGAAACACAAACACAGCACAAATGTATAAATAAACATACGAACGTTTGTTTTCAACTAACTGTGTATTTGTGTAATCGGATCGCTGAAAAGATTAACATTCAAAATAGATGAAATTTGTTTGCAAAATGTAGTCTATAAAGTCACAAACTTTGAAAATTGAAAACTTGTCACTTAAGAAGTATAAAAAATTAAAGTCAAAGTCAGTATTTCAAAGTCAAAGTACACTTGAAGGAATGTAATTAATATCGAATTTCAGTGACAAACTGCGTGTCAAAATAAGTGTCGTAATTAAAAAGATAAGTGAGCGGAAGTCAAGCACCGTTGAGAAATGTTTCTTGTGATAACCAAAGATATTGAATCGACTGAATCACATTCACTGAATCGATCAATTTTAAAATACTTTTCATAAATTTTGCTTTCGAAATATTTCAAGCAAATTAATAATTAATGTCTTCTGTTTTTCAAATACTTACTAAGTCAACATAAATAACTTAACAAGAATCGTTTGCAAAGACTGATTACAGTAACAAAGAAAACATTGTTTTCATAAAACGTTACTCAGAATACAAACGCAACGAAAGTTAAGCAGTTACAAGTAAAGCGCAAAAATAAGAACACTTGACTCTGTTAAATTGTTCGAATGCTAGGGAGAGACTTCAAACAAAGGAATTAAGGCAATCGCTATCATTCAATCAATTACATCATTTGCCGATGTTTGCTCGTTCAAACATTTCACGTCTGAATACAGGAATTCATTAATTCATTAGCTTTACAAAATCACAAATTTTTGTAATCAACAAAATACGTAAAAGTAAGAATATTGCATAATTATTAAACATTATTCAACATTGCATTTCAACTCAACTTTTGCAATTTAGAGTATGAATACATTTTTGTTGCAAACATTCACTTCACTTCAATTTAAGTGCAATCAAGAAAGAAGAGACATTGCGTGTCTGCATTCGTTTACTGCTTCGTTAAATCGGTGAACAAAACGTTAATCGCGTGCAGCGTGAATATCATCTCAATCTTTAACCATAAACTTCAAGAACAAATGCAGGATAAAAAACACAAATTGCTACTTCAAAACAAACAAACAAACAGTCACGGATTGCTTAATTTCCGCGCAGCACAAACAATGCGAATTTTTCAAAATTCAACCAAAAATGAAGTGAAATATCAAAGGTTATATTATGCTTCTTGACAAACCCACGATGAAAATTTTATTTTTAAATTTTGATTTGGGATCAACTGCTCTCAAATGGGATTTAAAAATAATATTTTTTCATGAAAGAATTTGAAAGCATTGACAAAATAATATAATTTTTGTTGTTAGAAATTGAACATAATACACAAAGAAAAACAATTTGAGATAAAAATATCATTCACGCACATAACAAATAATCATGTTATTCACATGTTCACATAATGTGTAATGTGTTACTGACAACACAAAGGACACAAATTTTTAGAGCTCAATAATCAATTGAATATTTTTTCAAACAATTGTAACAATTTGACGGCTTAAAGTAAATCAATAATTTTGATAACTCGTAACGACATATCATAACATAAAAATGTTGCGAAACAAAGTTATTGAGCAGATTAGAAGCAGTGTTTAAACTGTGCAATAAAAATGATTGACTGAATGAATGCTAAAACGCAATTGAAACAAAGCGAAATCAAAACAAAAAACATAAATACGAAGAAGAAGAAAAAAGCAGTGTGGACGTAAATGAAAGAGAAATTTAGGAGTAAATGTAGTGTAATACAGTTGGTACAGAAAAGAGCGGCCCTGGAAAACCACAAATTGAATGTGAACAGTTAATGAACCGCAAGAGTGTAGAAACAGATGATGCCAACTAAAGATATACATTAACTACATATGTAACATTGCTATTGTGTTGTTTGTTTCGCAGATACAATGAACGTGATCAAAAAGCAGTGGCAAAACGACCAGCATTCAGTGCACCACAATGTCTGAATGATGCACACAGCTTTTTTCGCAGCAAACAAATCTGCTATTTTGAAAATTCACAATTTAGAAAGAACAATTGGTCAGTATTCACATATCAACTGTAGTGCACTCGAAACTTTTCTCGTTCGTAAAAAATCAATGTTGACTTTCAGTGTAATAAATTGAGCCGGAAAATTGCTGGACTTGTGCAGTCTTTTCGTAAAAGTAAACGTCGTTCAATAGTCAATAGTAAACATACACACAGTACACACACACAACGGAGAGAGAAAAATCTAGGACATTGAACACAGAAAAGGCATGTTTTACTTATCCGCTGAATGCACACTGAACAATATTAGAAACATTTTAAACGACAAATATGAACAACGTTTACATTCACTTTATATATGTACGATTCACTTAAAGCTGAAGTTATTGTAAAAGTTGCACTCCATTTCTTCTTGCATTTTACATTCTAACCAAACGACCACTTCCATTTATATAAAATCCATTCCATTACGTCTTAATGTAAATTTATTTAAATACTGCGTCCGCTTTTAATCGCAATATTGCAATCAAAGAAATGAATGAACAAAAAAGAGAACTCAGAAACAGAAGGAAAGAACATTTTATTGCACTCGCAAGATCGAACCGTAAAAGCAATTTCTTGTATTGTTTTTTGCAATATTTATATTTGTGTTGAAAAAATAACACTTAACAGCAAACGAGAAGAAGAAATAAATTTCGCCGATTTCTTTGATAAAAGCGAAACAAGAAATGTCCAGCAATGAAAAACAAGAAAAGTTGATGCTCAGAATAGTTCACTTAGAAATGTGCTCAAGACATACGAATGCCCAATGAACACATTTACATTTGCATGTAAATGTATATTTTAACACTTGTAATTAAAACGTTGCTTTTTTGTGAACACTTGCAGTCATTTCAAATTACTTTTTTTCGATTAAAGTAGTCTTTGAAAACATTTTTTTAAATACAAATTTCAGTTTCAGCAATGATTGCAACTTGTTTTTTATACAGCTTCATATCAAAAGCAATTTGAGGAAATATTTTAGTGTCACTGTTATCAAAACGAGACGATGTAAAATTCATCTGAGAAAGTGCATCACTTGTGTATTCAATGTTTGCGTTTATCCTTAAGCAACAAATACTCGAACACAGGCAGAGCAAATAATGTGCAATGCGATCAAAAACATGAACATGTATGTGTATATGTGTGTGTTCCGCGAGCATTGTTCTAACATGCATGCAAACGTTCAAACATTGCTTTGCTTCATGTAACTCGCAAAAAAGTAATAAAAATATGCAAATATCTGTTTACTCGCGAGCCTCGAATTGTGCATGGTTCATTTGAAATTATTTTCGCTCAATGTTCACATCCAAATTGCAATCGTGATGCAATATTTAAATTCAGTGTCACGTTATATATGCGTTGTGAATAAAATTATTTACTCTTCTTTTTATGTGCCGCAGTTAGAACGACTTCGCGAAAAGCCAAAAATAGAGAAATTTATTTGTTTCTGTGTACGAATACTATTGGCAATAAATTGCGTTTTCATTTCTTTTTTATAAACGTGATTTCGATTTTATTTATTCACTTTTCTTTCAACTTTTTCTTGCTTTTTCTAATGCGCACATTTTATGAAATATCGAGATTCATTAATTTGAGATATTTTTGCAACGAAACGCAACTATTTATGAAATGAAATGAAAAAAGATAAAATGAAATTCAAGTAAAAATCGCAACTCCTTTATTAACAACAATGACACTTATATAAAGACATATTTAAAATTTCCAAGTTAATTGCTCTAGAATTTTAAAAATTCTATTTAAAATGCATTATATTCAAATTGAAGTTGGAGAATATTATAATTTCTTCAACATAATGTATTAATAAGCAAAAACATATTTTTTGCAATGAAATTTTCATTTGAGCAAATGATTTACTGTGGAAAGAATTTTATAATTTGAATTCACCAGAAATTATTTCAGGAAACAATAGATAGCCTGCTGCATTCATTTCATACACACTTTATTTCATTAATATCATTGTGAATAAATTCGCAACTAAATTTGAGTGAAATGTTGCCTGTGCAAAGATAATATGAATGCAGATAACTGGAATGAAGAAGAAGCAAAAAATTCTCGAAAAGAGTAAGTTGCGTTATTAAACTTCCTTTTTTGAAAGAAAGTTTCTCGAAAATAAGAAAAAGGAAGCAAAAAAAGAAAACATTATAAATGTAAGATGAAATAAAAATACAGTGTTTGATGTTCGCAGTGTACACTACAGTTTACTATGCTGTTGTGATGCGTTGTTCAGCTTCGTTTACGAAACACGACGGAAACGGAACTGAAAAAGTAAGCATCACTTCACTGATCGTTGTTGTTACTCATGTTTGATGTGTCCATGTTTAACGAGGACACATAAAACGCGTTTATTAATCTTCTTTAAAGTGAACATTGTGTAGCTTGTTGTTTAGTGAATAAGAGTGAATATCGGAAAATAATTTTCTCGTTTCGAGTATTACGAGAGCATTATCAACAATGGGTAATAGATGTGTGTTTTGCACCTTTGTCACAATGATTCAATGAAATCGATGAAAAATGAAAACAGCAAAAACATTGTGTCGCTCGCTCTTGGCAGACATGGTTATTAATGTTTCGCGAAATTATTAACTCTGCGCTCAGTATTGCGTGTATTCACTGTATAACGACGCCAGTATTCATGCAAATATATACATTCGCGTCGCATGCAAAAAATTGTATTAAAAGTAAAATAATTTTCAATGCGTACATAAGATAGAGACGTCGTAAAATGTGCAGACATTCGCTTTGTATTCTCTTATATACACATGTATTATTTATTGATTTCTTTTGCGTTCTTTTCACATAAGTGAACAATTCTGTAAAACGTTTCCATTGTAATAGAAATAGCTTAGCAAATATCATTGAAATATAAATCACGCGTTCTTTGCCGAGCACCGATAATAGCAGACATTCATTTAAAATGTAACCAAAACTTTGGACGTGATTCGCGTTCGTAACAAAGTCTAAATTATGTTTACAGACAAGTAAACCATTTGTACACAACGCAACACATACTTATAACTTGCACTTTGCACTTCATATTCAATTTTGATTCAACAAATTTCTTTCATTCATACAAATGTGTCAAATCAAATAAATTCATTTCGCTTCACTTCAATGCAAGAAAAATATGAATATTCAAACAAGTTTAAATGAGTGCTCAAATTTAATTTATGCATTACTATTGAGAAAGAAGAAAAATTTTTTAAGAGAGTGAATGAAACTATGTTTGCACTGTAAAATTGAGTGGACATTGAATATGAAATGTAAATTAAGTTTTAGTGTGCAAACACAGACAGAGTAGCAGAAATGTGGTTCGAACAGCGTTGCGAAACGAAACAAAAGTGAGACACAGCGAAATGTATGAGAAATAATACATTTGTGCAATAGATGCAGTGCAGTATGTCTTGCTTAAAACACGAAAAGTACTTTCGCCGTGAAACGCAATCTTCGGCGACAAAATCCTCTGTAATTCGCGTTTAAATTGCTTAGTTTTTACCAGAGAAGCAAAAAAAGAGTCACTCACTCACTCTCTTACTCTACTCTTTGCTTTTTCTTGGATGCATTCGAAAGCAAAAAAATAAAGAACAAAGTTTGTCGAACATTTTCATCGACAATTTCGTTGAAATAAGTGCTTCACGTTTTAAAAATCAATTTTCAATTTTACATTTGCTTCGACGAAAATAAAATTGCAGCCCATTTCATTCATTCGCTTGTACACTTTAATTGCTAACTTTCATTTCTTGGAAAACTTTTTGATTCGTAATTAAATGAATCGAAACTCTACTTACGATACATTACAACATCACAAGTGAACTTTGCTTAAATTTTCTTTCGCAAACTAAATTTTTGCGTCGAATACAAACAAAAATGTACAAAAATGTTGCTTAATTTGAAAATTGCACAACGAGCATTTATCTAATAAAATATTCCAAACATCAAAAACAACTTTTGAATTATACTTCGCAAATTGTTTGTAATTGCAAAATTACACAAAATGCATTACAAGTACGAGTACATCACTGTAATCTAAGAGATTGAATGATGCTTAGAAGCATTCAAGTCGATGAAAGCAAGTCATGTTCGAAATGGTGTTTGCAGCTAGACGGTCATTAATTTGTGAATACAATAAGAGAGAGAATTTTTGCAGCGAATACAGGAATACGATTAATTTTGTTTGAACACGTTACGAGTTGGAGAAATGGTGTATTCGCAGTTCGAAACTGAATGATTGCTGTGGACTGCAGTGCGTTGCAGCACTCAAACTGTGCTGTGTTTAATGTTCACAGTTCACTATGTTTCATCGAATTCAATGTTTATGTAACTGTTCGCTAAAGTCACTATAAAAGCGAAACCAATTTACTGTCTGCGTCGTGTCTTCTCTCACTGTGTGAACAAAAATCGAAATGTTTTGCGAATAGTGGACACTGTTCATTCGTGACCACTAAAACTTTACTAGCAAAACACGAAAAACATTACAACTAGTCGACAACTCTTATGTGTCAAATACAGTCGTGTGCTCAAAGTCACTGTCTTTTATTGTGTACACACAAAAAAGAATAAAAAATTCATAGAAATCAGAGAAAGTAAGAAATTGAAGAAAACGAATTGTCTTTATTTCATGTTTAGAAAGGTGATCGTTTATCAGAAAAACAATCAAATAATCGGCAGCCACAAAACATAACACAGCGATCGCTGATTACCCGTCTTTTGTTGGTGCACTTTACAAGTGTGTAATTAGTGAAATGCATTCTCAAATAATTTGATTAATGAAATAAACTGTTTAAAGAACTGCGAATGTGCAAGCATTGCGCGATTGGTGCGAACAAGAAAAGAAAAGACAATCTTTTAACGAATTAGCAGATAATCTGTTTGTCGATGAATCCAAGCATTCAAGTATTAAAGCGATCAATATCTCTTTTCCACAGTCGCTCAATTATCACTAATCTCGTAAATATTATTCAGACACATTTTTCTTCACTTTCGACGATTATATTCGATAATCGCACAACAGTTTATCTCACAAAACAGTCGCGGAATAAATTAAATGATACATTTTGCATCATGCTGCAACAACGTTCAGTTTCACTTAATTTTCAATTCGACAGTTGTGTCGTACTTGCATTTATGAATAGAAATTAGTTTGTATTTTAACAGCAAATATTATTTTTATACATGTTACAAATGCAGAGTGTATTGGATAAAATAAATTGTTATGCTTCATGCAAAAATAAGTTTAAGAAATACGGAGCTAGAAATACGACAATGGGTAAGTAGATAAGTCTGTTTCCATGCTTTTCTTGTCAATTGACAAAAATTTCATTTTCACAAGCACTCACAAGTTATATTCACAATTTTCATTTTCACAAGTTGTGTGCAATTTGATGTGAAGTAGTGATGCACATATTGGCATGATGAAATATTAATATATGTACTTCGAGTGTTGCTCTTCTAGTTACAAGTAAATTAGATATTTCGGTGAATAGTTAAACATCATGATACATATGGAAGGAAAATGAAAAATCACATATTCATACAAGAAGAGTGGAGGACAAAATTTGTTCATATTTCAAAAGTATTGGCAAAACAAAAATGTACGAAGCTTTGAATGTAACAAAAATACACTTTTGATTTCGATCTCTTTGTTTTCATTGTGTATCAAAATTGAACAGAATTTTGTAAATACTTTGAAAGCAAAGAGACGTGTCCAAGGATATTGGACATAGATTTGTCTAGTTTCAGTGTCGAATATCGAGGAATCACAGTTTTCTTTTAACGTATGAAATATGAATAAGTTTTAAAAAGTTTTTTCATGTATCGAAAAGTAAGAAAAATACAACTTCGCACTTTTACATAGAAACCTTTTCCTGAAAAATAGCGAAAACTTAATATTTGTGTTTCATATTCTATATTAAATTTCATAGAAAACAAAACAGAGAAAGAAACTTTTGAAATAAAATACACTTTTCTCTTCAATCTCAGTGAAGTTGCGAAATGTTCTATTTTTATTTAGCTTCAAAAAAGTAATTATAGCACAAAAAGTTTACAAGTAAATCCTTTTTAATTCATACTCGGCAAGAGTTAAATTAATATTTCAATAATTAAGCAACTTATTCATTCAGCAAGATTAAGCAGTGAATCAAGCAAATGAAGTTGCACACAAAGTATGAAAACACAATAAAAAAGCAGTATTTTGCATAACAGACCCAATTGATAACTGCAGCGATGTTAATCAATCATTTATTCCGTCAACTGTGGACACCGAAAGTGTCCATGACAATGTGTCAACTTTGCGTTCAATTCTCAATGGACAACAAAGAATTGGAGTGAAATTTCGCCTCTTTTTGTCCTCAAAAAAAGTGGACATAAAAAGTTGCGCACTTATTCCGCAAATAAACGTTATAAAAAATGATTTATAATATTTTCTGTTGTGCGTGTCACATTTAATAGATGTGTTTTTCAGTTGAAAACAAATTATTTTATATATGTCGCTGCTTCCAATTGTTCGACACTATTTCTCTTCTTTTGCTTTTCCGTATTCTTCTCATTCGTGATTTGATTTCAAAAAACGTTTTCTTTCTTTTTTCTTTTTCATTAAAAATTGAGTGTAAAAAATAATTTTTCAAATATTTTCTTTTGTTTTCAGAACTAATCGATGAGAAAAACATTTCACAAAGAAACACAATCGCTTTTCGTAGCAAAAAATTTTCTACATTGAATTCAATTTCATTTTTGCGTTAATAATGTTTTTTTTGTTTTGTCAAATTATTCAAAACGAAACAATGTTTCAATTCAATTGATTTCAATGCTTTTAAAGTAACAAACATGTAAACAACAACAAAGCACATGTTTTTGAAATGATTATGATAAGAAACATGAAATTTAAGAATCTAAATAATGTACATATAAAGTTTAAAGTTTACAAATCGATTCAAACGTTTTTGATTCCTTTTTACTGCAACTGAATAGACTTAAAAATAAAAGTTCTCTTTTGTCCGTAACTGTAAACCAAAGCAACTAAAACGAAAAGTAAAACTTTTGCAAGTTTGCTAAGATTCGTTGTTTTTGCAAAAATGATTGAAATATTTGCAATCTAAGAAGTTGATTCAACGTTTTAATTTCACTTTATTGATTGCATGCAATGAATTCGCGTTTATATGCTGAGATTAAAATGTTTTGCTACAAACAGTCTGAAATTGCTTTCTACAATTAATTACAGTATTGCTGGCAACTGAAACAAATGTATTAAACATATTTCGTTGATTTATAAATGACATTCATTCCTCGGTTTTATGCTCATTCTTCATTGAATGCAAATTTGTCAATGAATTTCTGATGCATTTCATCGTCTGTTCGTTGCAATCATATTTATTCGAAATACTTTTAATATTCACACACAATCATAAACATTCGTCTTATTGCCAACAGTCGCAGACAGCGAATAAATGAATGCATTTATTCGTTGCAGTAAATTAATGGCAAACTTGCATTCGCTTGCTTCGGAATGATAATTACGGTTGTAATTAAAATTTTGCCAAATTTACGTAAACAAATACTACACTCGTAATACAAATCTTCTTGTCTCTCGCTTAGTTTATTCGTTATTTGGCTCTTTGTGAATTCTTGGAAACACAAAGTCGACTGCTGCAAATGTGTCGCATAATTTACAGACACTATTTATTCTCACAAATAAATTATGTAATTAAATGAATACAAGGCAACAAGAACGGCAACGACAATTCATGTGTTTCACTCTTTTCTGAAAATAACTAATAATTCAAAGAATCACTTCAATCGCGCTTTGTTTTTTAGGAAACACAAAAAATTGATTTAAAAATAGTCGCAATTCGCTAAATTGCTTCTCATTTATCTTCAACGAGATCGTTTTCATGCATTTCCAAAGTGCCTCATTTCTTTGCGGATTCAATTTTTTCAAGAAACAAAAAACAGATACTTTTTTACAACTTCTAAATATTCAAACATTTATTCTAATAAATTCACCTTCGCATTCACTTATCAAAAATTATGCAAAAAAAGTTCAAACATACAGTATCGCTCATTAAAGATATAAATCAAGAGAAGGTTACTTGAAATGGCAATTTTTGTACAAACTTTATAAACGATATTTTGCACATGTTGCTGAAAAACAAATCGCTGATTTACTCAAATGTTCTTACACACCATTAAACAGTGTACACAATGTCTAATTTCGAGTAAATCGTAGCTAATTCAAAGCAATTACAAGTGAAAACAATTAACAGTTAATATGCGTGCATTTTAGTGTGAATTCGTTTGAAAGATGAATGAATCGCTTGTAAAAATGATATTCAGTGAACCCTTTATTATCGGTCAAATATTTGCATTCATTTTAAAATTGGAATTCTGTATTACTTTACGTAAACAATTATGTAAGGAATTTTATTTACGTACAGTAAGCAGTTCGCGTGCAGATGTGTGCTCTTTGCGATGTAATTCATCTCTGGAAACAAAAAAAGGTATGAAAAATTTAATTTCTTTTCTGTACGCTTCAAAGAACACACTGCTATTCGAAATGAATATTTAAATTTGTGCCTGCTTATTCAACGGTAACACAAAAACACCATTAATTTTGATTGCGAACTACTGACGAATGTGTAAAAGGCAAAAATAGGAAAATACGAACGAATACGAGAATTATTAGGAAGAACGTGAAAATTGCGAATTTTTGTTTCTACTTTCAAAGCGAAAGCGCGACAATTGCGAACGCAACGAAACGAGACTAAACTCAACTTTAGAACAAGTAAAACACATTACAACATTGCGTTACATTATTATTTATTAAAACAAATATTCTTGTAAACGAAATGAAACGAACATTTCTTAACAAACTCAATTTAAACGAAAACAAAACATAACGAATGCGTTGTTCGTTAATCCGATTAAATATGATAATTCAATTCATTGCACCGCAATTAATTGTGAACATGTTATTAGCGGCAAATACATTTATTATTTTATTTCATTTGCGATCATCGTTTTTGGCATGTACGCAAATCGATATAATCATGATATCATTTTGCATTATGCTCAAAGTGAATGGCGCTGCTTCAAGTGTCACACTCTCTTTATTATTTAATTCGACGACAATTTGTGCGAGAATTGAGAAGAAGTGAGACGAAGAAATGAAAAAGTTAGTGAACTGTCCTCGAGTGCACAGCGGATTCAATGAAAATCTCAGCGAGAAAATAAAGCGTGAAACTTTTTCATCGCTTTCCACCAAGCAACAACAAGAAAGTTAAAGTGAAAACAGTTTGATTGACACTCTAATTTAATTATAAACGCAGTATCACAAATAGAATTGATTTTTAAGCGTATTACTCAATTTGGAAAAGCGTTTTTCTTTATTTTACACACATCGACTTCTTTTTTCAAAGAAAACAAAACGAGATTTATTCTTTAGTGGAGAGCGATAAAGAATCGAGTTGTGGCATTCATTTAAGTATTCAACCGATTGATACTTGCACATACAAACACACACATAACACTCTGTAGTCAGTTTCTCATTTATTTTCGCCGTCCAAATTCATATGAAAAGCAATAATAAAATGGGCAAAAAGGAAGAAGTAAAAAGTTCTCCTGTTCGTTTCATATTTCTTTCGTAATTAAACTTTTCTTTCTTTTCTCGAAGATGCGATAAAAAATGAAAATATCGCACAGCCAAACAACCGAAGTGCATTTAATACAACATAATCATTTTTTGCTGCATTGTTGTTTCTTACATAAAACTTTTTATTATTTTTTAATAATTCAACGACGTTATTAGCCATCATGATGTACAATGAGAGTACAAATATTCGCTTTCAGTCATAGACGACAGTAAACAAAAAAGAATGAAACTTTTTGTGACAAAACAGTGCATTGAGAAGACGAAATATTAAAGGAAAGTAAATTGTATTCTCGACTCAATGAAACACTCATCTGCCAAAATGGCTCTCAGATTCTTTTGCCTTCTTTTTTTCTCGTCATTATAACTTCAAATGACTTACTCAAGTTACACAGACATTTTTGTATCGACTGAAACATTAGTAATCGATGATTAATAATTAAAAATGATATTCAAATTTCAATAAGAATAATTGCCAACAAAAAACAATGCAATGTCTGTGAATTTGATCGATACAGTATAAACAATAAAAAATTAAGCAAACAAACGGAGACATGTGAATCGTAATGAAGGCAGAATTTACTGGTGTATATATATATATTCGCGTTCTCATCGCGAAATTAATATATTTTCATTGAATAAGCCAAGTGTAACCTGCGAAATGCATCGCATTATAAACGACCATCATTTATACTAAAAGCGAAGCGAAAATAATGACAACTTTTATTATGAAAGATGACTTTTTTAAAAACGTATATAAAATTGAAATATAAAATAGCAAAGCGCAGCAAAGAAACAATAATATAATATAAAAGTATTCACTCATTTCTCCTACATTCAGCTCGATGCAATGTATAAATTATGAATAAAAGCCTTTCACTGAAAAGTATCACAAAATGCTTGAAACCCTTTATATCCAAAGTGTAAAACTTTGTACGAAATATAAATTACCCAAAATTTATGTTTATAAATATGCAATCAAATGCACTATTTCGACAACTAGAGACCAAGTTTCGTTATAAGCAACAGACTGAAATCTCAGTTCAACTTGATGACGCTGAAAAATTTTCTTTTTTAAGCGTTAATTAAGTTAAAGAAGTTCACAACTCGAAATTAGCATCTTCAGAAAAGAAATAACTGTCTGTCTGTTTGTTTCACGCTAATTAACGTGATAATTGAGAAAGAGACGTGAAAATGTCTTTTCGCGTTTATTTCCTAACAAACCAAACTTTGAAAAGAAAAGTTTCATTTTAACTCGAACAAACCAGGATTACAAGAGTACACAATATTAGTTAAAAGTGAATAAACATTGAAGCACAAAAATAGTAATTTAATGGTTTTTATGATAATTTCTTTCAAACTTGTTTTACATTTTAATTACATTATGAATAAAAAAGTGAAGCAAAAAAGCGAAATGAAATTTCGTGACCGCACATCGTTTACATCGTTTCTCAGTGATTGTTAACACGTTCAATTAATCCTGGAGAAGAGAATGAGACTAGGCGGCAATTTTTCACCAGAAATAAGTTTATTATTATTTTTGTGCATCGTTCTGCTTTGTGTTCACTGTTTATTTCAAAGTGCATATATTTTTTACAACAGAATAAGTTACTACTCTTGATTACAATGTTGCAGTTGCAGTTGCAGTTAATTGATGTTTTACTGTAAGATAGTGTCAAGTACTGTCTAGAAATCTATATAACAAAAGGCAAGTAAAATATTCGCTGCCGATCAATCGATACGTGGCACACAATTAAGTTAAGCTTATAAAAACAAGTAAAAATTATTTGCTTCTCGAAATTGATTACTTGCAGTGAAACATCGCCGAAAACTCGAATCGAATTCAATTTTATTTTTACAAGAAACAAAAGTTTTTATATATATTACTTTTTGGCGTTCAAAAATTTGCATATTTTTTGAACATATTTCGCTTTCGCTTTCACTTTCTTAACGACATACTAAGCAAAATAGTAAAGTTTTACGATAAATTCCATAGTTAATTAATGTGACAAGAATGTGCTTTACAAGTTATAAATAAAACATTTCACTGTGAATGCGAACATCTAAATGGAAATAACACGTTCGAGAAAAGTTGTGTATTTCTTGTCACGTAAATTTAATTTAAAAGCATAACAACGAATTTTGCTGTAAAAATTGTAAATTCTGGTACACATGTGCGTGTTATATATCATCGAAATTGATTTCCTCGAAAGGTGTGCGGATTATATAATCCACACTTTTTCAACACTGACAATAGACATTCGCACACTTTCGCTGTTTCAAACACTCCATTTCTGTTTACTCAACAAAAATCAGCCAACAGTGAACACAGTATATCAAGAAACATAAATTATCCTCAACAAACATAAAGCCCAACGTATTATTCACATTCAGCTTTCTGACATAAAACATTCGCTGTAAAGCATATTTTACCGTGAATAATTTAGTGGTTTCACGAAGTGAAATAAACATACACACATTTTACCCGTATGCGTAAATAAAGTTTCGATTATTGTTTCAAATTCAAAAGTGTTTGCAATGAAGTCGTTGAATGCGAAATTCGCAATTCACAAAATGTGCACTCACATATTTTTGCATAATAGCGTAAAGCAAGACAGACAGACTGTGTTTACATTCAATGAATGTGTGCACAAAAAGTAGATTTATTTAAATACCAATGTTTGTATGTGATCGCAATTCGCGATGAAACAAAAACGAGAATTTTTGCGATGCACTCAATTCATAATAAAGTTAATGTGAAATTCAGTGAACTCGCATTAAACTGATATCAGTGTGTAAGTGTTATGAAAAAAGTTCTCGAATGTATTCTTCGAATTGGAGAAAGCAACAATAATACAGTCAGCGTTTTATTGAATGAAATCAATATCAATTGTATTGTCTATCGTTCTCAGCAAACGCACACAGTGACGAATCAAATTTCACATCTGTTCAATTTCATACGTTGAATTCAAAAGTAGTGAGAATTTATGAATCGCAGCTTAGAGCGTTCGCGAGAAGAATCGTTCACTTTTGTCACCGAAATGACAGATGTTGCCAAATATGAAAACGGAATACGAATTTGAATGCAAAATAATTATGCTTCATTTTGCGAAATAATTTCACAATCAATGAATGCATTGTGTGCGGCTTCATTTCACCAGATAACCAACTTCATTTCATTCGTTTTCTTTTACATTTTTTGTCAACAAAATTGACTTTGAACGAAGCTGTACAGCTTAGAAAGTGAAGTGAAAACTTCGTTTCGATGTGTAACACTTTTTATGAAATTCAAAATTCTTTTGAAAAGCAATTAAACTGTTCACATTTATTTTACAATTTAAAAGAAAACGGCGAACAAAGAAGACATCACATCGATTTATACAATTCGCGAACAATTGCGCAAACTTTTTTTAAACAGAAAATGATTATCTTTTTTGTCAACCATTACTTTTAAAGACAATTTTTTTAAACAGCCTTCCTATCTTCGCTCCATAAATTTATATGTGAACAAAATCAATATTTTTCCGTTCCAAAAATTGCAATCATTACTTTTAAAAACGTGGCGCAAAAATATCACTCGACTCATTCGAAATCACACTTTTGCTACTGCTTTATAGTTCATAATTACAGCATTGCAATCGCAGTGTCAAACATCTTCAATCTTAGCAACATAATCACTTTTCGATGATAACTTTCAAAAATAAGACTTTAAAAAAGTGAACTTCAGCGTTGTTGCACTCAACTTTCGCAAGCAAACTTTGTTTAATGAATTTACGAATTGATACACACTTTATTGATCACAAGCAACGAAATGCAATTCTCGACTTGAGCTCTGTGCAATCATTGTTCACTTTAATCGAGAAATGCAGCAATTAAGTGAACAGCGAGAGTGAACGGCAGTAGTTGTCCAATTCCCGAAAGACACTTTTTAAAAACATAAATTATTTCGCTCTCGAAACAGAGCAAAAGTGAAGAACGATCGAAGTGAAAGAAAACAGAGAGCACAGCAAAAGATGATAATAAAGATCGCAGTGCAAACAATCATTTTTTATTCAAAAGCATTCGTTCGCCTTTTGCAAACATAAAAACGCATTTTCCACGTGAATGCTCAACAGAAACGAACATTTCGTGTTGAATACACTGTTTCATTGTATTTGCAATAAATTACGCACTTATTTCAGTTTATTTTTCATTTCTTCCCCTAGACACACGCACACACATACACCGAAATTCTAAATGCTGTATGCTGTTCTGTTTGCACATTCAGTAAACACTTAAGCTTATTTTTGTCCTTTTTTGTATTTTAAAAACTTTTTCCATTTATTCAGCTCTCAATGCATTCGTTTATGAAAAATGTTTCACAACATTCTAATCTTTGCAAAGCTCGCCATGTTCAACACAGACAGACAAATGAGAATAAGTATGTTATAAAGAAACAGACAATTAAATTATTCAACGTTACAAAGTAAGCAATTATTGCAAATGCAATTAACATTATTAGTTGTTATAATACAATCAACAGTAACAACAAAATAATGTGTTTAAATATGCACTCGAATGAACAATTCCATTTTCAAGCAAACATCGTATTCGCATCAAGATGAAATGAGACCAAGTGTCTTGTTTTGGTTTACAAAGTGTACAAATATCATCAAAATTCGATCTTCATCTCTATCAGTACTCTTGGACTTGCAACAATTAATCGAATCACAAGTTTGTGTTCTGAATATTAAAGAAACTCGTTGATCAGAAATTCAACGTGACAAAAGTTTTATATTTCACAGTCCAATTCTGATATGAGAATGAATTTCAAGAAAAAGTTTCAGGTTACAATCAGAATGTAATTTTAGTATTTCATTTCAAAGTGTAATTTTAGTTCAATACCGTTGAACCAAAAATTAAGCTTTTGCAACATGCTTAGTACACTTATTGTGCAAAAATTAAATTAAATTTTTGACGTCAATTTAGTATACCAAGCATCGCTGCTAATTCTACTCAAAATTACTTTAGCAGAAAGTGATTGAAAATAATTTACTGTTTTTCGAAAAAATATTCATTGTTTGAAAAACTCCAGAAACGAAAGAATATCATATTTCACCAAAATATGCGCATCATGAAATTACAAGATTGTATCGAGATCAAGAGACATACATATTTGTACAAATACATACAAATATTTGTTATACTTCGTTGCATTGTGTGTATCTCACAGAAAACATTGTAAAACTTTGTGCGTTCTTGTCATTTTTGTTCAAATTGGAAAAACAACATTTTTTACATGATACATCAACAACAAACCCATAAATATTGGATATCACAGAATTGAGAGCAGTAAAATCTTTTGAAATGTAAAACCTGCGAGAAAATTCACCTGTTCTCAATTTACCCTTAAATCATATGTGCTTGTGCCT
>NCKV01000136.1:0-25677 GCA_003675905.2 Leptotrombidium deliense
ATGCAATATTGTGACACTCGACAGCGAAATGTGGAAATGAATGTTTCATCGCAAAATCTTCTGTGAAACTCATTTTTCATCGAATGCTGCGTTAACTTTTCGTATCTAATCAAAATCTGTGTTGTGTTGCGAGTTTCAAATGCATTCAAAACTGATGTAAAAGCATCTTCGCAACAATGTTCTGCTTCACTTTTTTCATCAGTTTTCAAATTGACGTCTAACGTATGAAACACGTAGGCTGACTTGAATTTAATCTTTTTTACTGTGATGCAATCACGACGCTCAAAGCATTCGCATTTATATTTGATGATTAATTTTAATATAGACTCAGAGACCGTCTCGTCATTAATTAGTTTCAAATTTCATAAGAAGTTTGAAAAAAGTAAATTTCTTTCATTTTTGTTTTAATCACGAAAAGGAGACACTATGCGAAATGAGATGCAATAATTATGAGTGCTTTAAAAAGTTTGAAAGCTTTCAAAAGCCCTTAATCAAAAGTCTCATAAATCAGCAGTTGTTATCTACTATAATGAATATTAATGAAGAAACATAATTTCATTGGTGTCAAAACTTTCGTGGTATTCGAAAATGAAAATCTCGTGCAGGCATCCATTTCGGAAGTTTCATTAATTTTGTTTCAGCTTTTGTTTGAATTGCAATGTTTCGCAGCATTGATTCTCGTTCTCCTAAAATCATTTTCATGTGCAACAATTTTTAACTTCATTTCTCGTTACATTTCACTTGCCTGAAAGAAACTCTGTTTCATCGAACATTGCAGTGTACTGCAAACCGAATTTATACAATATAAAAGAAGGCTTGCGTAAATATTGGAAATCGAAATTCTTATATTCTTCTTTCGATATGGAACATTGATTGATTGCTTTTTCAGTACAGCAATGAACACAAAATTTTGCTTCTCTTGCAATCAGCAAATTGTAAGAATTTGCAAAAAATTTCGTCTGATTGAATTCAAAAAGCAGTTCACGAAAGTCAAACAAACGTTAAGACATAACA
This sequence comes from Leptotrombidium deliense, assembly GCA_003675905.2. NCBI lineage: Eukaryota > Metazoa > Arthropoda > Arachnida > Trombidiformes > Trombiculidae > Leptotrombidium > Leptotrombidium deliense. The sequence continues at coordinate 1,015 of NCKV01000136.1, forward strand.
TGTCGAATTTTTCGTTTACTTCGAATTATGATTGCAAATTAAATTGAAGTGAAGTGAAGCGAAACTGTTTTTCGGTCATTTTCAGATGAATACAGATGTAGTATAATGATTTAGTTGTTTCTCGTAATTGGTTTATTTTCTGGAAATCAAATCGATAATATGTATAGCTTTCACAACTTTTGTTTCGTTCTTCGTACGTTGCTGTATTAAAGGTTGCCAAATAAAATAAATGCATTTTCTGTGTTCATTTGCAAAAGGTGCTCAGCTTATGAATCGTTAATCAGTGCAGTGTTGTTTCCTTTTCTATTCAGAGAACAGTTTTACGTGCAATCAAATGTGGATGTTCCGTGCACAGCACATCTGTGAAATAAATAAACAACTCATTGAATTCACTGCGTTGCACACTGCATAAAGAAAGTTAAAATGATTTGTTGTTGCTCTGCTCGATAAGTTTTACACTTGCATCATTTACAGCAGTACTTGTACTTGTATTTGAAACAGTGTTGCCACTCATTTAATGAACGCATTTATAAAGTGTTAAATGGCAAAGTTTCTCCACAAAGGAGTAATGCATGCATAAAGATTGACGACAAGAGATACGTCTCTCTCGAGTGTAAAGACCAATGTTTTATAAAATTTCGCGTAATTGAGAGGTGTTCGTAAATTAGGTGCTACGAAGTTACACTTGAGATGCACTCGAAGCAATTGAATTTTTTATCCGATTAACGTTATCCTTTGATGTGCTTTTCAGTTTGAATTACACATGAATTACAATTGCAAAGTAATCTCATTTTTGATTCCAACATCAAATAGCATTGCTCGTTAAAAAAAGCCCTATTTAGTTCTATTTTATGAGTGCTGCACTTTTATTAATAAAGCATCACAGCATTGTTACGACGTAAATTTGATTTGCAGCATTTGTTGCGCTGCGAATGTCACGCAGTTTTTTATGTGCGATCAATGTTCGACAGCAGCAACCATTTAATCGACAGCAATCGTTACATAACATTTGAACATCAAAAAGACGTCAGAACAGTTATTCGTCGACAATAGTCGATGCACATTTAACAGTGAACACGAAAACATTTGAACATTAGCTTTGAATATTCGATGGCAATCATTTACTACAATAAAGGCACATTTTTACATCGCATAAACTTTTTACGTGAACTGAAAAAGGATTCGAAACGAATCGTTTTCACGATCGTTCAGAAGTATACTTATTGCATAATCATTCATATTTTATACTTTTTGTGATCAAATAATTCGTGCTCCTTTTTCGACACTCAACATGTTCATGAAATGAATTTAATCGAAATGAAACTTCAAGCATCTATCTGAACGCTCCAATTATTTCAAAGAACATCGATTTTATTCACACAGGTTTTCGAAGCAATTCTCCTTAAATAAATAAATACAAATTTCACAGCATTACACTTGCGCTCATAACGTGAAGTGTTTATACTATTTCAATATACTTGCAATATTTTGCAATATACAACATTTTGTGGTTTATTGTGAATAATCATTTTGAATAACATGTTTCGATAAACAGCTTTGGATATAAAATTAGTCAGATTGATATTTGAAAAAGTTTGTTTCAATAGAAAAGCGATCGAATAGAACTAATTTATTCTTCAAAGATCTGCGCAAAATGCTTAATTTGTTCATTTATTCTAAGGAACAAAAAAATTGCAAGATTCGCAGGAAGTTAATCTTAAAATCAATCAAGATTTGGTTTGTTCAATTTTTGTCCATTGCTGTATGTTCTTTAAAACTAATTTTAATGAGATGACATCGAGCTGATCGGATTTGCATAAGTCGATACAATTTAATCTTTATACTTGCAACAATAGACGACAAAGTTTGTTTCGTAAGATGGAATAAAAAAGAACGTTGTTTGCAAATCGTGTCATTTTATCAAACTAACGATGAAACATATGCATTCCACGAAATCGATGCAATTCATACTCGCAATCATTTTGTCTGCAATCGTCAGAAAAAGCAAAAAGCAAAAAGCAAACCGACAAAAAATATGAAAGATAATGTAACTCAGCGCGCCTAATTTATGTATAACTTATTTCGCAACGTTGTCCGTTGATTTACAACATTTGCACACATGAACATTTGAAAAGTGAAAGGTTGCTTCGCTCATTAAATAACATGTAAATTACACTGAATTGCGAGTTTATGTATTAAGCGACTAATATAGCTGTGAATATCGCAGTTCGTGAATGATTGTATGCTAACGTCACAACCATAATTCACTTTCACAATCAGCTTAACGTTGCCGCAGTAAATAGAATTTTGCAAGCACAACTTAGCTGTGATTTCGAGATTACCTTTTATTGTTTATTGTTTACAAATGTTAAGAGTCTAGACGGAGACAGGCCGCCAATGGCTGCCAATACTTATTTACGTTCAATCCATTTTCGAGTCAATAAAACACATCGCAATTGATGAGAAAAGAAATGAATTTTATTGCTTTAGTTTAACAGCACTTTTGTGCCATTAACAACGTTAACTGTGTTGTACGTTAACTGAATAGTCTACTGTTCACTGTGTTCGTGCGACAGCAAATTTTTGCTTTCCAAACGTCGAATTCATTCTCGAAAATAGATTTCAGAAACGATTATCGCAATTCTGTGTATTTGTGAAACACTTCTGAACTATTTCAGAATTAACAACTGTTGTTCTGCTTTACTTTAAACTTTGAAATATGGTTTCTTGGAAGTTTACGAAAAATAATCTTCTAAACAAAACCAATTTGCCGCATCAAAAACTTCATAGATCGCATTCCATACAAAAATCAAAACGTTGCTATTTTTGTTGTTCACGAAGTGTAACCGAATTAAACAAATCGTTAATGTGTTTTCAATGTGCACGAATACATCACGAGCGGTTGATGACGTACATATCTTTGATCATATCGTTGATTGCGCAATACGACGTATTATTGTAATATTTGTACCTTGATCGAAAAAATTGAGAAAACATGTTCAGTGTTTGTATTACCGGAAGGGATGTGGGATCAAGAAAGTAACGAGGGTTTCATTCTTGCGTTCACTCATCTGAAATGGTGTGATGAAGATTTCATACATCACACGTTTCAGCAAACATACGTCACTGAAAGAGCAACTATTTAAAGCGTTTGCGGAATTTTGCGAGCAGGAAAGATGCGATTGAAGTGAACGATGCGAAAGATGCTTCTCTCTGCGCGTGATTGCGAAACATGAAACAAAGTTTTGCGTCACCATTGATGTCTTAGAGAGAGAAATACAGAGCAACACAAAGCAACACAATTACTTGAAGAAACAAAGATTGAGCGGTGCGATCGAATGTCCTATTTTCAGTGTGTGTTCGCGAAGTAAACCATAGAGAAGCGAACACTATTCTTTGCATTCATTACCGACAAGTTGTGTTTGAAAAAGCGAGTGAATATAAAAAATGACATTCACGTATTCATCCTGCTCTGTGCGACAAGCGTAGAATCGTGATCTTTCTGTCCGTGACACGACAGCATCAATGCAATCATGAAATACGGTCAAACACTTATCAACTGCTCGTTGTCATCTGTGCGACATTTTCAGAACAAATTCATCATTACCTTAACTGATATTCAGTCCTCATTGATGAATGACTGTCGACAATCATCACTGAGAACTGTTTAAAATATCTCAGTTCAGTAAAAATTTCCAAAAGCGAAAGTTACTCTCTGTCATATTAAAGTGAGTAAGGTGCTATTTCTGTGTTTGTCTTTCAAGCATGTGTTTCGTGAATTAATTACGTTAACACATTTTGTTGAAATGAAAGTCATTTTAAGTGAATTTATGTTTATGTGTGCATCGCTGTCCCAGTAACAGCTTACAAGTGAATAAATATAAATTAAAAAACAATTAACGTATTACGTTCGACAGGAAAACGTGTGAAATTCAATTCTTAGAATCAATTGTTTGCCGATTCATTTAATTGCAATCGACTGCACGCAAATGCGATTCAAACTTATTTTTAACACTTTTCACAGCAACTGTTTAATTCTAACACCGAAAGGCTGACGATTCAATATTTACTTTTTCATTAAATATCGCTGTAAACAATTGCAGTACACAACAGTTTTACATTATTCTTGATCTATGAAAGTGAAATTCGGCAAATGTGTGCGACCGAATTCATTGCACAAACATGCATTTAATACGGAGGTCGCATTTCGTTTCAAATTGTTGATGTTCACAATAAACACATACCGATGAAATAGCATTCGCATTTTATTTGCAGCGATACGCGAAAGATGCGATGTGCACATTTGTTTGTTCTTCAATGTGCCATCATTCGAAGCGTGTCACGTTTTCCTCTTGTTTCACTCGATTTTTGCGCGTTTACGAAGAGTGCTGTAAAAAAAGGCGAGCAACAATTTATTCGTATACTGTATACGATACCAGACTTCACTTCTTACCTGACATCGGACGCGTTCAGTTACACGTCTACCCTTCTGTCTCTTCACTCGCATTTCACAGTCTTTTGCATTTGTGTTTTATTATTCGCTCAATAGTTCGAAAGAATGTCGAGGAATTACGACAAATTTAAATACCTCCAGCTCAGGTAATCGATCGCTGTTTTGTAAATAATTGAACACTTCCTGAAAATTCGTCTATCCTTTCATTGAATTTACGTCATGCGAAATGCGTTCGTTTTTAATCAAATATTAAAAACATTTTTGTTTGCTTTCAACAAATAATGGAAAAGAGTTGTGTAACGTCGAAATTTTTCGTTTTCAATTTCGTTTTCAACGCTTTTCCTTTAAAATGTGCAACTTAAGAATTTATGAATAAAGGCGAGACACACAGCCAAGTTTATTTCAGCGTTTCCTTGAACTGACACTGAAATTGAATAAAGCGTTCGTTAAAATTGATACACTTTCGAAAAATTTGCAATAATCAAACGAAATTAGTGTAACACAGTTTGGTGTTGCTGTTGCTGTTTTATTAATTACCACTCAACTTAATGAGTTTAATGAGATAATTGTGCACATTGTGAATGATTTTTTTAAATAATATTCAGTTTCGTTACAATTTTCAGAGCAAAATGTACATAATTTCATTGAAAATGATTTGCAACATTTTTTTTCAAACAAATGCTTCAAAAATCACGGCAAACAGAAAAAAGATTTGAATTTTGAATTCATTTTTAGAACTCAAATTTGTTTTTCATATTGATCAATGCAAAAGTGCATTTTTATTTAGTTCGAAAACAAAAAATATGTTCAGATGTGTTCAAATGAATAAATTTACAAAATTGCCTTCAATTAAATGCATATTTCACACGTAATAAGTTGAAATAAATTATTTAAAATGCATTTACACGCTTGACAGCGAATCAAAGCGATTATTATCTTAACTGAAAACAAGCGATAAGTGTTTACATTTTTTGTACATTTATCAAATTACATATAAACGACATTTCGACGAATTATAATTATCATTATTCTTTTCTGCAACAATTTGAGGTGTGTTTTGTCTAAAAAATTAATTGCAAGATTAAAGGCGCTGTTGAAATAAATGAAAGGCTTACATTGTAATTGCCGGTGTCAGCGAAATGAGTATTATGCAATTTTATGTCTTTTATTTTCTTTATTTCCGGTATTTTCACCCACTTGTTAACCAGCGAAAGCAGCGTTTCGCACAACACCCACTTTCAATGAATGCATTTACTGAAATTTGATTGTTTATGTGGAAAACAGAAAATCATATTATTTGAGTTGTCGCAAGATACCATGACAACAACTAATTTAGGAAATAAATCCAATTTTCGCAGACTTCATGAGTGTACACACATTTTGATGTGTCGCAATCGCAAATTCAATTTTACAATCTCGAAATTTCTGCAAATTATTTTTTGTCAGCTATTCAACGTGGGAAAAGAAAGGCTTCAAAAGTTGAAAAGTAATTTGAAACCAAATAAAAAAGTGAAAATGTGTGCAGTGAACAGATTCAATATCAGTTCAATCATTGAAACGCGAATCGAATTGAAAAAAGTCTGATCAGACAACGAAAATATCATTTTTGATTGACTGATACTTGAAATCGAAAAGAAATGAATAAAATTCGCTTCAAAAGAAAGTTTTGCAGACATTAAACGAACTTTTGAAACGGGTTCTGTGAATCCCGTTCTATTTCATAAACATCGTCATTACTTTCTCGTTCAATTCTGACAAATATATGCATTAAACAACATGAATCATTTAAATGAGGAAAAACGTACACGGAAGGTTGCTAAAGTTCTGCGCACCGAAGAACTTTCAAGTTCGTTGCGACATTCAAGAAGTGTTCATGTACAATAACTAATAATCACGAAGTAAATAAGAAATGATTTGAACGCATAACGCTAACATTTACGTTGTTAGTTTTGTTAGTTACTTTTTTACTACTTTTATGCAGTTATGTACTTATAATTTGAGGCACATTTTTGCAGTAGAAACAATCAATATTTTGTTTGTTCTTCGAAAACGAAAGTTGTGCGAATTACGTGCATTTTGTTGCTTTTAAAAAATTATTTTCGTAAGAAAAATAAATCGACATTTGCTCGAGAACAAACGTTGAACGAGGCTTATGTTGCTGAGCTGTATTCGAGTGCATTTATCCGACTATAATTGAATGCAATGCGTTTTATCCGTAATTTCGTTTAATTGAATTGTCGCAATGTTTGTTTAACGAAAATAAAGCACAACTTATACGCAATTGTCCGTTGCTTTATTGATCGTCATTAATTTTGTTCTTTCGCTTTTATCTCTGTGAATAGGAAATTATTTATGTTTACATAACTTTTCATGCGCGCTGTGTCGGTGAAACTAATTTATATGGAATAAAAAATTGTTTACATTCATTGAAACGTGGAAAATTTGTTCTAGAACTTTCCGCATTTTCAAAATCACAGACACTTCATGTAAAAATGAAAAAAGCAATAAAATTCGCTGAAATGTTTATAAAATTAGTGACACGAAAGAAGTTAAGACGAAGTAACGAAATGGCTTTCAAAGAAGTAAAAAGTATGAATTAACTATAAAGCCTTGAAGTGTAACTGTTGCACTTCATTTACTCCATAATTTATTATTCTTTATGGTTGCACCGAAATAAAAATGCTTGAATTATATATTCGTTATACATACACAACTGACAAACAAACAGCGAAACATGTGCAAAATCGAAGTGCGTGCTTCGAGGACGGGAAACCTACCTTTGATTCGATTCGTTCACTTGTACACTTGAATTGTGACCCAAATTATTGAAGAATAGAATCAATTCGTTTTTGAACATTTAAATTCAGGCGAACGTATTCATTATCAAAACATAATTTTTGTGAAATCAATGTGACCCAACAAAATTACAAGCTTTTCAAAGTTAGCAAAAAATTGGTAACAAAGCATAATTCTGCGAAACGATTTGTTATGCATTTATTTATTGAATGAGAAAAAGACGGGTTAACTCTATTTGTGCTTTTTTATTAAACCCAAAAATTTGAAAATACTTTTTTAAAAGTGGAAAGAAAGGAGTGCATGACACGAAAAATTGCGTAATTACGTAAAACTCCCGAAAAAAGAAGTCAGAGTTTTCTGCTTTTGAAACGAAGAATGCGAGAAACTGAGAAACGCTTTTTGTGCACACAGTCTTTGCGCTGCGTTTATTCGCTTGAAAAGTGTTCGTTGCAAAACAATGCTGTTGAAAGTTGCACAACGAACAACTTGAATACACGTTTTTGAGCGATTTCAGTGAAATCATGAACATTGCCGTCTAGCAGTTCACTGCAAATCAAGTGATGTTCGCCAAGCTTCTATATTCTAATTTAGTTTTAGTACTGATTTGCTAATCGTGTTCAAATCGACGTTCGAAGTGATTACTCTTTGTGTTTGAAAAATAATACTCATCGAAATACTCATCAACTCTGAATTAATTATTCCATTTATTCGCTTTCGTCGCGTTCACTGTTTAAACTTTAATTGCGAAAGGTTGCAAATTGCAATCGTTTCATTCGTTGTTTGCTTGTTTTCAAGCATAGTCGAGTTTCAAAAATGCTGTAAGTAGATTGCATGTATTGTATTGTTTTTTATCTATTCGCTGTTTAATGCTTTCGTTCCGCTTTTTTGATTTGATCGCAATTTGTTAAATCGTCTATGAGTTGACAATTAAATGTGAAGCAATTTGCGAACTCTTTTCACTGCTCAACAATTACTCGACCGCACAATATACGTTTACTATTCTAAAATTGTGAACAAACTTTGGATATTCGCCAGTTTGCTGTTCGCAGAGAAAAGAACGCAAAAACGATTCTTCACGAATAATCATAGAGTTAATTGAAATCCAGATTTTGAAACCGTTGTTTTTTGTGCAGACCTTGGATGGAAGACGACAAAAGAAACGCGAATCAAATGGACGAAGCCGCAAAAGATCCTGGCGCGTTCACTTCGCACTCAAGTTACACAGACAAAGACTTTGAAGGTATATAATCTTTGTTTTCAGTCAACCGTTAAGTAATATTTGCCTCAGGACATCGCGCTCATGCAGTATATGTTGGATTTCACGTTCCCGGAGGATATAAACGACGAGGTCATCACCGACGACATCGACATCACAAAAATGGTAACGGGAAAAAACGAGACGATGGAACGTTATCAGCAGACCAACAAGACACTCGTCCGGGTATGACTTGTTCCCAGTTTTAATTAACTCATTTCGCTTTATTAATTTTTAGTGACACCTCCTGCAGAAAGAGTGCACTTTATTTTAGGTGAAGATGATCTCGATGGAACGCACGAATCTCATCCTCTGTTCAGTGAATTGGAGGAATTATGTGGAGATGGAAACGAACAAGAATGGCGAGAAACAGCTAGGTTGGTACACAGCTGCGATAACGGTGCTATTAAAGCTATTGAGCTTTAAAGAGGCATATAAAACAAGAGAAATTGATTTTCAGATGGATTAAGTTCGAAGAAGACGTAGAGGAGGGTGGGGATCGATGGTCAAAACCACATGTGGCAACGATCTCGTTGCACTCTTTATTCGAACTTCGCAGTTGTATTCTTAATGGGACTGTTATGCTTGACTTGGAAGCGTCGAGTTTAGACCAAATATCAGGTAACTTGTGTTTGTAAAAGTCAATATTGTATTAATGCACATTATTTCATAATGCAGATTTGGTGCTTGAAAATATGGCCAATTCCGGACAACTTCAGATGGATCTCAAAGATAGGGTGAAAGAAGCTCTTCTGCGTCGTCATCGCCATCAGCATGAAAAGCGACATGAGAATAGAAATAAGCCCCATGGTTTGCCATTGATTCGTTCGTTAGCTGATATTGGTCGCAATCCTAGCAAAAGCTTGTTTTCAGGTTAGATTCTAATTTTGTATTATTGCACAACAAGCACAATAACGATACGGTATGATGAGAAAAGAGCTGCCAATCACACGTTCCTTTCATTTCTGGAACACTCATTTTTCTTTTGAGTGCATAAAAATTTGAATAATTCGAGTTTTTTTTTAATTTTGTTGAAACGTGAGGATTGTTCAGTTAAGAATAAAACCATTGATTGAGTTACTTGTATTTGCGTAACTTCAGTAACAGCGATTGATTTTCGTTTTGTTCAAACAATGATTACTAAATAATTGTTCTTTATGCTCAATTAAGCATATTTACAATTAGATAAATTAGGTTAAATATTTGTGAATCACCTAAAATCATTTAATCACACTGCAGCAGATTCCTTTCTTTTAGCGTTGAGACTATTTTCAATACAACGTTGTTTATACGGCATCTTTGAAGTCCGAGAAATGACTGTAAATGTCAGATGTCAATTTAATTATTTTTATCGTTTTATCTTAACAATTGACCACATTTGAATTATTGAAATATCGTTCTTTTCTTTAAAAACGTTTATAAGTTATTTCTAAGTTACGATTTCTAAAAAATTCTAACGTTACAAAATAAAAGCAAAAGTTGCTTCACTATTGTAAACCACAAAATTCATGAAAAATGCAACATTTAAATTGAATGTCAGAAATTGAAGTGTTCGTTAATTTAGGTGGAAATCATGACAGCAGCGCAGGAGGTATTCCGCTAAGTCCGAGTGCAGCATCTCTTCATCTGCATGTGAATCAGCAGTCGCATTCTGGTGCGTCTTTGAGCGAAAACAATGCCAGTTCTACGGATCTTCAACACAGGGTATGACTTGTGTTGGTCTAACAGCGAAGTAGCTAATTTAGTTGTGCTCTGGTGAGGCTTCGTAAACGTGACTCTAATTCTTTTAATTCTCTTTTGCTTTTTAGGCAAATCAGGCTTTTATGAGAAAGATTCCTCCTGGTTCAGAAGCGGACAACATCTTAGTTGGAGAAATAGACTTCCTCGACCGTGCCATATCTGCTTTTGTAAGACTTCACCAGGCCTGTCATCTTGGGGATCTAACAGAAGTTCCTGTGCCAACAAGATTTCTCTTTATCCTTTTGGGCCCTCACAGCATTCCTGGTCGTTATCATGAAGTTGGACGTGCTATGGCCACGTTAATGTCCGACGAAGTAAATGATAGCAATCTAAAATTTTATGTAATCGTTTTTTTGATGCAGGTGTTTCACGACGTAGCTTATAAAGCTAAAAGCAGACAAGATCTTCTTGCTGGAGTTGATGAGTTCCTCGATGCTGTAACAATATTACCTCCTGGAGCTTGGGATCCGAGTATTCGTATAGAACCTCCACAACAGATCCCATCTCAAGACGCACGGAAAAAAGGAGAGGTTCCGGAACAGAAAACAGAAGAGTTAGAAGAGGAAGATGAGGAAAAACAACGAGAAGAAAGTGGTTTGAAACGAAGTGGAAGGTAACAATAACCGTTCATTTTATAATTATACAATTAAAATTGTTCATTTGTGTAGACTTTTCGGAGGACTAATAAATGATTTGAAACGAAAGAAACCATGGTATTTTAGTGATTTTAAGGACGCCTTAGCTTTGCAATCAGTGGCATCAATTTTCTTTTTGTACTTCGCGTGTTTGGCTCCAATCATCACATTCGGTGGACTTTTGGGACAAGCGACTGGGAAAAATATTGTATAAACAAACTTGCTTATGAATGTTTAACCATTTTTTTGTGAAGGCAACGATGGAAAGCTTGTTGAGTGGTGCCATTTGTGGAATAGTATACGGCCTGTTTAGTGGTCAGCCGTTGACTATTTTAGGTAGTACCGGTCCTGTACTTGTCTTCGAGGGAATTTTATACGATTTCTGCGAGTATGACTGCAGGGTTTCATGGAAAATAGTTCATCATTCTCTTTATAGTACTGTAAAATGGTCTTATCTGTCACTGCGACTTTGGATTGGCCTATGGACAGCTGTGATTCTTTTCGTTTTTGTAGCTTTAGATTTCAGTGCATTTGTTTGCTATATTACACGATTCACCGAAGAGAATTTTGCCACTCTTATCTCAGTAATTTTTATATACAAAGCTTTTGAGAAGGTATGTTCCGTACTATGTTATTTTATTTAGTTTAAACTTTGACATTCCGAAAAGGTTTTGGAGATTCGACAGGATTTCGCTGTTTTGACCCCTGATAGCAGCTTAAACTATACATGTTTCTGTAAAAACAAATCGGAACCGATGGAGAAATGGCCTCTATTACAATTTGAGGAACGCAATAAAACAGCTCTTTTCAAATGCACCGAAGCTAAACTCGAACTTTTTGGTCCTGGTTGTAAGACGCCAACATATGTCCCGGATGTCTTCCTTTTTTCTGTTCTTCTCTTTCTGTTAACTTACTTCATTACTGTAACACTTAAATCATTTAAGATGAGTCAGTTTTTTCCAAGTAAAATTCGTGCAATAGTCAGTGATTTCTCAGTTGTATTTGCGATTATGGCAACAACTCTCCTCGACATGTACGTCAACATTAACACTCCTAAATTAAGTGTACCCCATGACTTCAAAGTATGAATTGTGTTTTTTGATATTCTCTCAATGTATAATTTTACAGCCGACCTCACCTGAAAGGGAATGGCTTGTTCCACCATTTGGCAAGAATAGCGAGAATCCGTGGTGGAGTGCCCTACTAGCATTTCTGCCAGCCCTTCTTGCAGTTATTTTGATTTTTATGGATCAGCAAATTACTGCTGTGATCGTGAATAGACACGAAAATAAATTAAAGGCAAGGAAGTAGACTACGTCCATGTTTCTTATTTTCTATCTCATTATAGAAAGGATGTGGTTATCATTTGGATTTATTCGTGCTTTCTGTGTTGATAGTAATTTGCTCAATATTAGGATTACCTTGGTTTGTAGCGGCAACAGTTCTTTCAATGACGCATGTTAATTCGTTGAGAATGGAGTCGGAATGTGCTGCTCCTGGTGAAAAACCACAGTTTCTTGGAGTTCGTGAACAGCGAGGTACACAACTAGCAATCTTCATACTGTGTGGTTTGTCGGTTCTATTCACAAAAGTATTGAGCCACATTCCAATGCCGGTTCTCTATGGAGTTTTCTTGTACATGGGAACGTCTTCTTTACAGGGTTCGCAGGTGCGTCTCATACACCATTGTTGCAAAACTGAGTAATCTTTGTTTATGAGCAGTTTTATCATCGCATATTAATATTCTTCATGCCTCAAAAGTATCAACCAGATTATATGTTCTTGCGACACGTGAAAACTTTTAAAGTTCACATTTTCACGTTAATACAGCTAATTTGTTTCATTTTACTTTGGGTCATAAAGTCGTACAAACCTACTTCAATTGCTTTCCCAGTGATGGTAAGATATGATTATTGGTATATATCTCAACTTGGGTTTCATATTTTAGTTGGTGTTTATGATTGGTGTTCGCAAATGTTTGGATTTCTGTTTCTTCACTCAACGAGAATTGAAGATTTTGGACGATGTGATGCCAGAATCAACGAAACGAAAGAAGGAGGAAGAAAAAGAAGAGAAAGACAATAAAGAGACTCAACAGGGAAAAATGATTCCTAACGCTAGTTCTGGGAATGTGGCTATTCCTCTCGCCAATGGAAATATTTTGAAGATACCAGTTGATAAGTTTAGCTCTGAAAATGAACAAGCAAATATAAATATATCAGAACAATTAGCAAAGAGTGGCTGTTGGAAAAACATTGACCATCAGACACAGAAAAAGAATGGTCAAGAAAAGTCTACGAGGTAAGAATCGCGATTTAGAGTAGATTAAGTAGAGTAATTGCCTTTTCCAATCACCCTTTCGTGTCTTGTAGTTGCAGCAACGTTTAAATGGTTCTTTGATTTGCATTCATTTGTTTTGCTAATATATTCCATATTATGTGCTTCTCAACTTCACTTCGTCTATGAACCTTTTGAATTTTTAACCAATTTTTGTTTCATTGCATTCGTTGTTCCCTCGTCCTGCATGCTTTTTGTTCGGTTGCATCACCTTTTAAAGGTATGTCGCAATTTATTTGCGCATTATGCATTGTTCGTTGAAAACGGATGAGGTGCATATCGAATTTCTTTTATATTGGAAATTGGGAATGAAATTAAATGACTCTCTTTTAGTAATAAGAAAAAGAGAGGCGCGAAGAAAGATGCGTTGACTGTCGAAGAACAAAAACGTCTGTCAACAATGACAGAAGAAGATGACGAAGAAGACTGTGGAATAACAATTAGAATTGATGCACCGACACCGATTCCATCGGCTGCACCATCAGCTCACAATTCTCCACAAGAAGAAAAAGGCCCGTCTCGTAATTCTTCGGAGACTTCTGTATGAGAATTATTTTAGATTTATACTTAAATACTAGAGAATTATGAAATTTCAAATTGTACAAGTAAAAATCTAACAATCCTAGGCATCGAAACATCATCCATATTGAGACGTCATCGTTCGAAACTCAGCAGGCAGTTGCTTTTCATAGCATCTTTGGTAGTCATTTATTTTATAGTGAATAGAAGTTTGTAAGCAGTTGTAGTCTACTGCATTACAATAGCCATTAACGTCGCCATCGACTTCAAAGTCGCTTCGTTCTCATAATTGGAGAAAAAGAAATGGTGCCATCTCAACTTCTCAGCCAATATTTAACCCTTTTCTTCATTTATCTCATTTATTTTATTTGTTTTACTAATTCGTTAATTTAATCAAAATAACAATCACTTAATTATTTAAATTCACTTCATTGTAATTTCTGATTATTAAAACAACAAATGCCGCTTTTAAATTGTATTCATCAAATCAACGTTGCAATTAATTGAATGTTGTGATAGCGTAATACTGTTCTTGGCTTTCACTCACTTCGCATAAATTACCACTAAATTAATTGAAGCATTCAATCAGTATTGCCATTCAAGCGTTAAAAGTGAAATTGTGAAACAATTTGGCGCTTGTTTCACTTGAGATATGAATTCTCTTCCATCGCTGGAAAATCTTCGTTTACAGAACTGTCGGACAGCAATCCCTGTTCACAGCGTTTCTGCCAATAAGAGGCTCTTTTCAGAATCGATCGCGAAATTTTCTTTGGCGTTTTTAATTTGACTGCAGTCATTTGATCCGTTTTGCGCACGACTCCACTCGAATTACTTTCATCCGAATTGTAACTTTATCGTAAAAGTGTCAATAATTTACAGAAAAATTTAGATTGGTAGTTACCCTTCGTTGGTTGGACTGCAAGTCTCCGAACTGTTGGAACTGCAAGGCTGACACTTGTCAATGTCCATTAAACTCTTTGACCGCGAAATAACAACTGTTGGATTTTCAGTTACATCTTTGCTTTGTTCACGAAACTTTGTCAAGTTTCTTGCTGTCAAACTGTGAACCTGTTAAATGAACGTGATAACTCGAAAACAATATTTTACAAAGCGAATAAAAGTGAGAACATGTATTTACGAACATTTTCGGTCTCAGTGTTTCGAGAGTCGTCTGCATTCGAAAATAGAGACAGCGGAGATTGAGAAGGAGATACAATAAAGTTTCGAGAGTTCGACGAACAACAACAAAGAACAGAAGGAGAACCACGAGTGTACCACGTACATAATTTAAAAGGTACCTTGTAATTGGTGTTAATATGAGTTAGATTAGCGGTCACGCAGTTTGTTGTTGGTTTGCAATTGTTAGAAAAGGAAAAGGTTGATCTCCGACGGAGCTTTGGCGGGCTTTTATCACTACTTTCTGAAAATTTGTTTACTAAGTCTTTAACTGACACTGACGATAAAATGGTTTCCGGTTCAAGTATGTAACTTTCTGATTGACGATCACTGCAAACACAAGTATCGCTTTGTGGAGTGGGTGTATTGTTGAGTGAAAAATACTTCGCACTCGAATAAACCTGTGACACAAGATTATTTATTTTGTGCTTTACTTGCTACATACCTTCTCCTCGAAACAGTTGAGTGCCTCATCCTTTTCAACGACCGGAACAAAGTAATCGCGCTTGTAACGAGTTAAATCCTTGGATGGGCTTAAGTTTGGCATTTTGTCACACTCATCACTCAGAGAACAGTCATCAAGTACCGAATCCAGTGACACTGCTCGCAAAAGATTTCGCCTTTCAATGTTTTCCTTCGTGTATGGATTATTTGGCCACTTTACAGCACATTCTTCCCATTTTCTATGTTCTCTTTCAGCGATGCTTGCAGTGGGAGTAATCGACGCTCCAACCGTGTCATCAGGTAAAGGCGGAGGTACACTTTCTTCGCTCTCAAATTCAGCCTACATTTGTTTTGTCAAATTTACAAAAGTTACTCATTTGTTGTCTCAAACCTGCCGTTTTTCACTCTTCTCCTCCGCTCTTCGCTGATCCCAAGTTCTTTGAATCACTGAAGGCGATTCTTTGCGTACCACTTCCTTTTCTATTTTGTTCTGCAATTAAACAATTAAAGCTACCGCTGTAATTGGGTTCACCGAAATGAATCATTAATTACCAGATAAGTTGGCTGAGAAGAGGAGAGTGATTTTTCTTTTCTTGATTTTTGATACGTCTTCACGTGTAAAGTAAAGTCACTCCATTTTTGGTTCAAATGATTGAATACAACACATGAGTAGTTGCCCGCGATCTGAACGTTCGTGCTTTTTATTTCCAAAATATGGTCATTCCCGGAATGTTTGATGCGATAATAATGATCATTCTCTAAACGGTGGTCACCTCTGAACCAAGAAACACCAATTGGTTGCGAACCTTTTACTCGACAACAAAACTGAATTAGAATTCCACTTTGAACAGACGCACTTCCAGGTGGAAACACAAAACAGGGATCGTCCACAGTTTCCGTTAATCTTTGTTGCGATGGCACAAACTGTGGAATAGGAACATTCTTAGGAACAACTTCGACACATATGGCTTCATTCGTTGCTTTCTTGTTAAAACTGGTGGCAGATTTTGCTTTCACTTGTACGGCTTCTTCTTTCGATAATTCGCTTTCAGATAATCTGTCACTTAAATAACCATTTTCCGGTATTAAACAGATTTCGTAACTTTGTAAGTATTCTTCATCGACAAAGTCATTCTCGACATTTTCTTCATCTTCGGAAAAGGTGACAGAAATTCCGGAATTGTGTTCTGAAAGATCGGACAATTCGTCGATTTCTTTTGTGCCGACTTTCGCTTGTAAAAGATGACTAGGATTCGGAATTAACATTCGATTCACACTGTCAGCAGCGTCAAGTGTACTGAAACAATACTGAGCTACAACATCACAATCGGACTTGCGTTTCTTTTGAAACAACCAATTCTCTTCCCACGACAACAGATCTGTAATTCTAACACTTTTGTCTTCCAAAAATGAATTCGAATCAAAACAATAAACACTGGAATCCACCAAATCGACGCCCAATTCTGGAAACGCAACTCTAACCGATTTGTTCGCGTTTGGCACACATTCGAACGCATCATTACAATCGTTGACGTCCAAATCATCGAGATCTGAAAACGTGGTACTCGTCGTCACCTCTTCGATGCGCTCTTCGAGAACAACCGTCGAATCGGCGTCTCGCGGTTGTCGATCGGTGTACATTTCAGTCCGTGGCACTTTTCGTTTCCATTAAACACACGTTTCGCCGTCGTTGACCTCAAAAATCACGTGACGTCTGAATGCAGGTCGTGTCGCGGATCCGATCAGAACTTTGCGCGTCAATCGACACTCGTTTTCCGTAGTCCTTCGTTCACTGCACTCCGATTGAAGAATTCAAAAACAACCGCAATTGCAAACGCAGTGCGAAACATTTACTAGTTCGCAAACGTTTCTCTGCGCGTTTACTTTCTCACTGCGAAAGCAGATCATTAATTCTGGACAACGTCTGATGCAAACAAAGGCTGAATAAGCGACCGTTACAGCAGGTATAGCATAAATAAGCAACGAAATTGGATACTTCGAAAACGTTGCTCGTGTACTTTGAAACAATTATGCCACTAAAAGACGAAAAGTCACAGTTTCAGTAAAGGAAACGAAAACACGAAATTTGTTTATTTGACAACAGAAAGGGAACTGAGAAGACACGAAACTGTTCGCTGTCGTTCGTTCGATGGGAACACATTTCACTGGAAAAGCGGACAACTATTTTCTCATTTTCACAACAATTCAGAACACATTTAAAATAAATTCGCGAAACTATTTCACAATCCTGTATTTGAGTGCAAAGTTAACACTGAAAGTTTCGCATGAATAGCAACGCACAAAAAGTTTGAGAAGAAAGAGATTCGTTGTTAAATGCACTCGAAATACAAACAATAATTTTCGGTGTAATTAAGAATTGAGGAGATAAGCATTAAAAACAAAACGGAGCCATCGAATGCTTGTAAAAGGTTTCATTGCGAACGAATTGCACTTTGAGTGTTTGCGTAAAAAAGTTAGAATGAAAAAAATGCAACAAATATACATGTTCACGAAACTAAAACACTTCCTGATTGCTCCGCGGTTCAGGTTCTAACATTCGTATTCTTTTATACAATCAATCACTGGCTTTAAGAGTAGTTACATAACTTTGAGAACATTTTTTAACGGTCACTCGCGTTGCATTGAAATCAATGTTTGCCAACCGTTTTCGCTTCGAAAACAGCAACAAGAATAAAAGACGTAATTTAATTGTAAAAAATGAATGTTTGTGCGAAGAAATAAACCATTACAAGATAAGGGAGACGTGTTCACCGTGACGCCGGTTACTCAATGCTTACTGCGCTGCTCGCACATCAAAGCAACCCTTATTTATGCGGACAACCTTTGCATTCTTAATCAAATTAATGATCACTCACTCAACAGTTTACTGCCGTTTCACAGCGAACACTTCAACGCACACCAACAGCGCTGTACTGATGCAGATGCTATTCACACTGCCCATTGAACATTGAACATTGCTTTTCGTTGAACAACTTGATTCCGAAACGCTTCTCAAAAATTAATATAATGCACAGCAATGCATCGTTTCAGTTTAAATGAGTTTCTTGTTTTATGTTCTCATCGAAAGAAATGGCAATTCGCCCGTTTAACAAATAGTGCATTCAAATGTGAATACAGTATTGCATTCATTCTATTGTTACACTACCGGTGACCGCCTCAAGTCTCCAAAAATGTCAGTATTTCATATTTTACAAAAAAAACTTCAATTATCGATTTCCACGATAAACAGTAAAAAAAGTATTCATTTTTTATGCGCTTCAATAGTAACGAAAAAACTTACTACTCATTGTCTTTCAGATTTGTGACGATGATAATATTTTACAACAATTACACAATCTCGCAAAGCATTTCACCTGCCAATGAAATTTGATAATGAAATTTCATTTTTATTTCACTTTTTAAACGACTATTAACTTTTGTAAACATTTTGAAAATTCTCGATTCACTAGTCACGAATAAGATCTGCACAATTTCGCTTGTAAATTAAACATTTCATTTCACACCAAAAAACAAATATTACGTTTAATTAACAACTATAATTCAATAAAAACTAATACAATTGAAAAGACTATCTCGCAGTTTTCTCTAACAAATCTTTAGCTTCATTTATTTTTGCAGCCAAGAGAGGAGAACCCCCTATCAATGCAAAAATGTAATTAAGCATAAAATTAAAATTAGTCACAAATACAAACCTCTATCAGGATGATTAATCAACATAATACGTCTGTGTGCATCTCTTATTTTCGCTTTGTTAGCAGAGGGACTCACACCGAGAATTAAACTTGCTTCTCGACGAGACATTTTCGGTTCGAAGCCTCCTTTGTAATACTTCGTCGCTGCAAAGTTCTATAAAAAAGTTCAAATGTTACACAAGAATACAAGAAAAACTAGTTTCTCACCGAAGCTGGAAACAGCTTCAATTGTTCAGTAATCGTTTTGCCGTACTTTTGAGAAGCGCGAGCCAAAAAACGACCGCCGATGCCAACAGCTGCCAGGGCAAGGCCTGCTAAAATAACTCCCGAACTCTAAAAACATGGATAAATAAGAACTAAAGAATAAAATCATAACCATGTGAAACTTTGTTAACTCACCATTGATTATTGCGTCAATTTCGGAACCAGAACAGCGGCGCACATTTCAAGTGTAGTTCAAACCGGCTTTCTTCTCGAACGCTGATTGGTCGCTGATTACTTCGACGGCTTTTCGCGGTTTGGCGGCAAAACACCATTTTTTGCAAAAAGAACGATTTCTCATTTTTTGTTGTTTTCAGTGTGACAGCAATCATAGAATATTGCGAATCTGATTCACAGCGGCAATTAAGAAATGGGTTTGGATGATAGCGATCTTTCGTACACCGACGATGAAGATATCGTTGAAGTGTCGAATAACGCAAAAGGTGGAAACACAAAACGTTTGAGTGTTGAACGCATCTATCAAAAGAAAACTCCCTTGGAACACATTCTTCTTCGACCAGACACGTACATTGGTTCTGTTGAACATGAAACACAGGAAATGTGGGTTTATGATACCACTGAAGAAGCGATGGTATTCAAGAAAATATCATTTGTTCCCGGTCTTTACAAAATATTTGATGAAATTCTCGTTAACGCTGCTGATAACAAACAGAGGGATCCGAAAATGGATACAATAAAAATTGAAATTAATCCTGCGGAGAATAAGATCAGTATTTACAATAACGGTAAAGGTATACCCGTTGTGGAACATAAAGATGAAAAGATGTACGTACCATCGTTGATTTTTGGTCATCTGCTTACATCATCAAATTACAATGATGAAGAGAAAAAGGTTACTGGAGGTAGAAATGGTTATGGTGCGAAATTGTGCAATATCTTTGCCACAAAGTTTGTAGTCGAAACATCAAGTAAAGAATACCGCAAGTTTTTCAAACAGACGTGGACCAATAACATGAAAAATAAGGTTGATGCTAAAATTACTACAGCTACTGGCGATGATTACACAAAAATTACATTTTATCCTGATCTGCCGAAATTTAAGATGGAATCTTTGGACGACGACATTGTTGCATTAATGACTCGCAGAGCCTACGATATTGCTGGAACGTCAAAAGGTGTGAAAGTATTTTTGAACGGCAAAAAATTACCAATCAAAGGATTCAAAGACTATGTGGACTTGTATTTGAAAGGAAAAGAAGATGAGGCGGGAAATTCCCTCAAAATTGCTTACGAAGACGTGAACCAGCGATGGGAAATAGCTGCTTCCTTGAGTGACAAGGGTTTCAATCAAGTTAGCTTCGTGAACAGTATTGCGACGACAAAAGGCGGACGTCACGTAGATCATGTCGCTGATCAAATTACAGCGAAGTTAATTGAAGTCGTAAAAAAGAAAAACAAGGATGGTGTTAATATTAAGCCTTTCCAGGTTAAGAATAATCTATTCGTTTTTGTAAATTGTTTGATTGAAAATCCTACTTTCGATTCTCAAACAAAAGAAACAATGACTTTACAACCAAAAAGTTTCGGTTCCAAATGTCAACCTTCAGACAAATTTTTTCAAGCTTGTATGAAAATTGGTGTTGTCGAAGCTACTCTAACTTGGGTTCGTTTTAAAGCTGAGAGTCAATTAGATAAGAAATGTAACAAAAGTAAGCAGTCAAAATTGAAAAATATACCCAAGCTTGATGACGCTAATGATGCCGGGAAGAAGAATTCCATTGATTGTACACTCATTTTGACGGAAGGAGATTCGGCAAAATCTTTAGTTATCGCTGGTCTTGGAGTGGTTGGTCGTGATCGTTACGGAGTATTTCCACTTCGCGGTAAAATGCTGAACGTTCGAGAAGCTACACACAAGCAAATATTTGAAAATGCTGAGATTAACAATCTTATAAAAATATTGGGGCTTCAATACAAGAAAAAGTATACATCGATGGATGATCTTAAAACATTACGTTATGGAAGACTAATGATAATGACTGATCAAGATCAAGACGGTTCTCACATCAAAGGTTTATTGATTAATTTCATACATCACAACTGGCCTGAACTTTTGCAACTACCATTTCTTGAAGAGTTCATTACGCCGATTGTAAAAGTGTCAAAAGGCAATCAAAAACTTTCATTTTTCAGTCTTCCGGAATTCGACGAATGGAAAAGGGCAACAACCAACTGGAGCAAATGGAAAGTAAAGTACTACAAGGGTTTGGGAACAAGCACTAACGAAGAAGCAAAAGAGTACTTTAACGATCTAAGCAGACACAGGATTAAATTCAAATATCAAGGACCTGAAGATGATCATTCACTTCTCCTAGCTTTCAGTAAGAAAATGGTAGATCAAAGAAAGGATTGGCTTACGAACAGCATGGAAGACAGAAAAAGAAGAAGAGAACTAGGGTTATCTGAAGTTTATCTGTATGGAAAAGACACGAAGATAGTTACGTACAAAGACTTCGTCAACAAGGAATTAGTGCTTTTCAGTAATTTGGATAACGAAAGATCGATTCCATCAGTGATGGATGGTTTGAAACCTGGCCAACGTAAAGTGATGTTTACTTGTTTCAAAAGAAACGACAAGCGCGAGGTTAAAGTTGCTCAGCTTGCAGGTGCAGTAGGTGAGAAATCTGCATACCATCATGGGGAAGCTTCGTTGATGGCTACCATTATAAATTTGGCGCAAAATTATGTTGGTAGTAACAACATTAACCTACTGCAACCTCTCGGTCAGTTTGGTACGCGATTGCAGGGTGGAAAAGACGCTGCAAGTCCTCGATACATTTTCACAATGCTCAGTTCATTAGCCAAAAAGTTATTTGTGTCTTTGGATGAACCTCTCTATAATTACTTGTTTGACGACAATCTCAAAATAGAACCCGAATATTATGTACCAATAATTCCAATGGTTTTAGTAAATGGTGCGGACGGTATTGGTACAGGATGGAGTACAAGAATTCCAAACTACAATCCACGTGAAATTGTAGAAAACATCAAACGACTTTTGCGTAATGATGATTTAATAGCAATGAAACCTTGGTTTAAGGGTTTCAGAGGATCCATTGTTCAGGTTGATACACAGAAATTTGTCGTAAACGGTGTCGTATCTGTTTTGGACAATAATAGTATAGAAATCACAGAATTGCCTGTTCGAACTTGGACACAGTCGTATAAGGAAAATGTACTGGAACCTATGTTAAATGGGACTGATAAGTGTCCCGCAGTTATCACCGATTACAGAGAGTACCACACTGACGAAACTGTCAAGTTCATTTTAACTATGTCAGAGGCAACTTTAGCAAAAGCAGAAGAACAAGGTTTGCATAAGTTCTTTAAACTACAGACTTCTTTATCTGCAACAACTATGGTTGCTTTTGATCATAATGGTTGCATTCACCATTATGAATCTCCAGAAGAAATTTTGCGTGAGTTCTACGATGTGCGTTTAGACTTTTATCACAAGCGAAAAGATTATCTTGTGGGAATGCTTGAGGCGGAAACTTTAAAGCTGATGAACCAAGCAAGATTCATATTAGAAAAGATTGAAGGGAAATTGAAAATTGAAAATGTGAAGAAAGCTGAATTTGTGCGAGTACTTATTGACCGACAGTATGATTCTGATCCGGTAAAAGCGTGGCAGAAAAAGAACAGTTTCAGTGATGAAGAGACAGCACAAACAAACGAAGATGAGAATGAATCCAACAGCGATTCAGAGGACAAAAATAATGATTATGACTACGATTATTTACTCGACATGAAGATGAGGAGTATGCTGAGAGAAAAAGTAATACAGTTGAATAAACTCAGAGATGAAAAGAAAGAAGAATTAGAAAAACTTCGACGTACAACTCCGGCGTCTTTATGGGAAAGTGATCTTCAAGCTTTCCTCGAGGAGCTTGATAAAGTAGAGGCAGATGAAACCGATAGGTCGAAAGTTTTCAATGTTGGTGGTGCTAAAGTTGGAAAAGGAAAAGGCAAAGGAAAAAAGGCGTCCATTGACACTCAGCCATCGCTTTATGGAAGACTTGTAGAGCCATCAATTGATTTTGAACAGTACAAGAAAAAAGAAGCCGGCGATGGAACTCGAAAAAGAAGCAGAAAAGTAAAAGATGCATCTAATAATGATGTCATATGTGAAGATGAAGATAAACCTTTGGCTGAAAGAGTCGGAAACTCTCCTGCGCTCGTTGAAGAAAAACGAAAAACTAAAACTGCAGCAAGTAAACTAAAGCAGACAACTTTGAACTTTAAACCTGTTGCGAAGTCAGATGAGCAGCCAAAAAAGCAAACAAAGTCGTCTAACAATGGAAAGGCTAAGAAAGTCAAAGAAGTTAAAACAAAAGAAAGAAAGGCAGTCGGCAAAAAAGGAAAGGACAAAAAGAATCCTTGGTCTGACTCTGAAGAAGATTCTGATGTCGTTGATTTATCAGATAATGCAGAAAGTGACGTTAGCGATGATTTCTTGTTTTCAAAAACGAAAGAGCCTGAAATTCAAGCCAAAAGAACAAGTGAGGAATTATTTGATGATATTTTTAATGGAAAGAAGGCAGACGATCAGGAAAATGAAGAAGTGGAGAAACCTTCACCGAAAAAACCTGTAAAGAAACCAACAACCAAAAAGAAAGTATTTAGTGACTCTGAATCTGACGTTCCGGTTTCGAAAAAAGTAAGAACTTAATTGAAAGCAAATACTAATTTTGTTCTTTTAGCCAAAAACGAAAAAAACAAAAAGTAACTTTTCATCTTCTTCGGATGATGAAGACGTGCAACCGCTAAAGGAACGTATTGAATCGCGTGCGAGATCAGGAAGAAATGTAAAATCAGTTAAATACGTTGAGTCGTCAGATGAAATGTCAGACGAATAATTCTTTTTATTTCTTATCGTCAAGAATACTTTTTAAGTTGAATTTTAATCGCTCACCTTCAAATTCATCAACTATTTCATCGTCAGGAAATTCATTGTTGGCGTCTATAGTTGTGTTTATTTGCTCATTTCTTTTTTCGTCAAACTTTTGCACTTTTCTCTCAAATTTTAAAGCTATTCCCTCAGCTTTTAATGTTTCCACAACTTTTTCAAATGTACTCTCTTCGAATTCTATGCTCGTGGATAACTCCATGTATTTATCAATAAATTTTTGTGACAACGACTTATAATCACTGCTTGTTGCAGTCAAATCAACCATAGCTCTTGATGAAAATTTTTTGTAGAATTTTCTGGAATAAATACTTAATAAACAATACTTCAATCACTAATCTTACGCTCTAATTTCATCTTCAGGATAAAAAATTGGCATCAACGGTTTATCAGGAACTGGTCTC